>JAQGAE010000074.1:0-62799 GCA_034696685.1 Julus scandinavius | reverse complement strand
AAACAATTAAAATCAATAAAGTGTCCAAATAACAATAGAAACCAATAGAAATCTATATTGGTTTCTATTGTTTTTTTCACCAGGGAGGACTTCAAATACAAAGCGAATTAAGTCTAGTAATATAATTTTTTGTAGATAAAATATCGTTATAACCAATGAATATTTATTTTCAACGAGTGCGACTTGAAAGTTCAAACTAAAAACTTTTCGCTGAAAATAACCCTTTAAAAATCGATTGACCCAAAACAAAACAATAGTAGACATGCCTACTGTCTGACCTACTTAGAAAAAGCAATCCTCCAGTCTTTAAGGAGAAGATTCAGAGAAGGTAACGCCATCTATTGAGAGTTATTTCTAATGTATTGATTATTTAGCTAAACGGCTTGATCAGTTTTTGTAATTAATGTTCTGTTTTTTAATTTTCTGTAAATTCCATTAGACGTTTATTGTTCTTGTGCAAATTGCGAAAACATTTGCAAAAAGCGTTGATTGCCAAACATACAAGAACAAAGCAACAGGTGTCTGCTAATATCCGTAAAAATCCAATATAAATTACCACCAAAGATTTTTATTAAAGCTACACTGAAAAATACTACATCTACATGTGAAACCGCTTAATTGCACATACTATTCTCCATGCCTTGAACTTTTGCCCAATGTTTTGTAAATGATGTGAAACCGGATAAATACACAAACTAGATAATGCACGTATTTTACAAGCCCCATGCGCAACTTTTGTATGGAATTGTGACCGGATATTTGCACATTGAGATGCCCACCCAATTAAGTGCCAATTAAAGTAGTGCGTCTTAGAAAAGTCGCACTTTTAAGGCTAAAAATATTACATTTCTAGAGTAGAAAAATCACATAATGCAAAAGTGCAATTCCCTTTTTATATTTTGCCGATTCGGTTTGAAATTTATAAAATTTCTTCGATTTGGGGGGAGGGGGGAAGAAGGTATATCCCCAAGATCCCCTCCCCCCCATTCCAACATATACGGCCTTGCTTTAAGTTATGTTTAGTGACAATAATGGAGCCAATGTAGCCATTTGAAGGAATTTAGCAAAAAAATTAAGCCAGGATGACTGTATTTTTGCAAAAACTTGAGCAATTAAGCGGGTTCAAACGATGACTTTTGTAGAAATCTTGACCTTAAACTCCGCCTTTTGATTTTTTTGTTACATAACTTCGGCGAAAGTGCTTTTATTAAATGTCTGCGACGCATTCGAGCGTTACCAAAGTTGCCTAAATATTTTCCTAATTGATGACGCCATCTAGCGTTAAATGGGGCCGCCCTTGATTAGTCTCATTCATTATAGGTAAATCAAAGGCAAGGGAGGGTCAAGTACCCGAAAACATGGCCGAAGTTAAAGATGCGCATCAACTACTAAGGCAAAATGAGTAGGAAGTAACAATTTGACAATCAATAGGAAGCCACGTTTTAAGCTTTTGCCATGTCAAATGACAACGTTTAACCACGGTCCCATAAACACACTTTTACGAAAAATATCGCCTTTCGATAATGTACTACAAAGCTCGAGGATCTGGTTGCACTAATGGCCGTTGGTCAAACCAGACAAAGCATCTTTTCATCGAGACTATTTTTAGGCTAAGTGTTTATTTTACTGCTACCATATGAAGTAGCAAATTAAATTTATGATATCGCTAAAGTAAACATCTGCAAACTAAATGGTTAAAGAACAGCAGTAAAAGTGAATGTTAGTTTCTTGTTATCTTATGCTGTGCTCCACCATATTGGCGATTACAATTTAACGATTGGTTAATTCTTATTAGGGGCCATTCAAAAAGGACGCCCCTGAAATTCCTCCACAAATCATGTACCCTGTCCCCTCCCCAGTCTACATGGTGTCCATTTTAGCCCAGTCCCCCTTCCCCCTCATGGACGTTCTTAATTTTTTTGAAAAGTAGGGTGTCCAGAAAGTTTATTTTAAACAAATATAATGGCCCATCCTATCCGGACGAAATCCCATCCTGAAATTTCATCCAAAACTCAATTAAACAGAAAATTCAAGAACTGAAAAATGCCATTATTAATGGACGTCCACAATGGCTACCCCCTCCCTCTCCCCTGTCCACATGCCAGCAGACCCCCTAACCCCCTCTTTATGACGTCCTTTTTGAATGGCCCCTAAAGAAATAACAGAAGGATATAAAAGAAATAAATAATTAATTATTTATCCACTAGATTCGATTCAACGGGTCATCCTTTTTTTCAAAAACCAGAAACGCTGATACAAAAGAAATCTAGAAAAAAAAAACGTCCCATTTGCACCCACTGAAATATATTTATAATGAAATGCAACAGCCTTGTAAAACTCGTCCGAGAACTACATAGCTATAAAAAGCAAATTAATATTAAACAACGGCAGTGCACAAAAGGCACGCTTTAATCGAGAAATGCGTGTATTTACTCATGTAGTACACTATAACGCTCCAGGGCGGCACGACTACAATTCATAATCAACAAATGGCCTAGATTACGCCAACAAATTAATCGTAATATAATGACAAAAAAATCGACATTTAAAGTATTGCGTGCCTCATGCATGCGTGGCTTTACAAACATCTATAAAACTTAGGGTAAATGAATTTCGGCATTCAATCCGTGCCATCTAACGGGGAATAAGTGATCCAAGTAGTTGACAAAATTATTCATCTTCGATAAGTACCTAAAATTATATGTATATATATATATATATATAAAATGGGCCGATATATATCTATGGAATTACCAATTTTTAAGTTCAGCTAATTTCACAAAAGAGCCGAGAATACAGTAATATAGAACCTTGTCCTATTTAAAGCTTTGAAAAATAAAAGTATCCATTACTTTAACAACAGCTAGCCCACAATTAAAATCTTAATTAAAATTTGCTTTTAATTAAATGACGTTAGTAGAGACATTTAAAATTAATTTATAACTTGGACTTCGTAACCAATTATGGAAGAATACACATAAGCCAAACTAATTACACTTACAACAGATAGTTTTACGAAAATTATTTCTAATCATTTTGCAAACTTGTCTATTCTAATATTTTTTTGGTGCTGAAATATTTGGCTAATATTTTCACAAACCTAACATTATGAAGTTGAAAAATTGTGTAGGTTTCTCCACATTTCTGTATCTGAACTCTAGTTTATTTTGAAGTTTTGAACACTACAGGTTGACTATATTTCTGCAAAATTGGATTTACTTTGAATAAAAAACAAAAATGTTACGCATTTATGAAAAATGTTTTTTTTTGTGTGGCAACCCTGCATGTAGACCAAATATGTGTGAAAAAAGCTCAGAGTAATCTAAATGATTGAGAATTTCTCATGAAGTTGAAAAATGCCACCTTAATCGATGTGCGAGCTATTTAGGGTTGCCTTAATTCCAGTTTCCTCCACTATGAGTATACTAATAGACCGTAACCCTTCTGGAACTAATTGTAATTACTACGAAGCAAGCATGCGTAAATTGATTCCAGGTAACAATCAGTAATTCAAACACCACACCTATTCAAAAGATTCGCTAAATATTACACGCTGTAATTGATCTGGGAATTAAAGGAGGAGGAGGAAGGGTTGAATGTTTAAAGGACTGTTGTGTTTTTAAAGCTATCATTGTACTTTTAACCTCCAATTCATCCTAACACCTTCCTGTATCCAAGGGCGAAACCGTCAAATGTCACCTGGATGCCTCCAAAAAAAGATAAAGAACTTGTATATGAAAAAGAAAACTCAGACGTCTTTATTTTTATAGCGTGGAAATACTTAATCCAGGAAGACTAGGCTTCTGTAAACATTAAAAGACGCAATTTTATCTGATAAGGTAATATGCGTTACGTAAAAAGGAGATTAACTAAAACCTGAGACATCAAATTCGTTGTTTATTTTCAACGTAAGCCTGGTAGTAGAGATAAAAATTGGGGTGTTCAGTCAATGACCCAAATTTATGACAGAGGGATCACAATTGCCATGCACGAGTTTTTAATTAGCAACAAGTGTTGAAAGTCTGGCTTGTAATGTATAAAGATTCCCCTCACCACATGTGGAAGCTGCTATAATTTAACAGATCTTAACTGAACCAAGATGTCTATTTTATAGGTCGTTTTTATAAGTCCACAGTTGATATATCTGAGCTTTTCTTTATAAATTTAAGATTATTTGCACAAAAAAAAAAAAAAAAAAAAAAAAAAAAAAAACTCTACATCTAAAGATTTAAATTTTAAGGTGCAAATTACTGTTCATAATCAGGCTGTCAGTTCAAATTTCGCAAGTACAACACTGTCAAAAAACCGTATGGGACCATTCAAAAAGGACGTCCTCAAGAGGGGGATGGGTGTGTCTGTTGACATGTGGACACCGTGTGGACAGGGGGGGAGGGAGTAGACATTGTGGACGTCCACTAATGATAGCATTTTTTAGTTCTTGGATTCAGTGAAAATGGAAATGGACACCGGAAGAAATGCGTCTCCAGTCCCAAATGTACTTGAATTTTCAAAATATGATCTTTTGTATGTTCCAACAAATTTTCTAGACACCCAACTTTTCAGGAAATTAAAGACGTCTATAAGGAGGGGATGAAGGGGGTCTGTGCTAAAGTGGGCACTATGTGGTCAGGGGGAAGGATGGTAAATTTTTGAAAAAAAATTCGGGGAATGTTCGTTAATTAGAACAATTTGTAAAAATATCGTAGAATTGGTAGCGAGTAAGGCTTGAAAATTTATAAGATGGGCTTCTGTATGTTCCAACAAATTTTATGGACACCCTACTTTTTAAAAAAAATTCTAGACACCCTACTTTAAAAAAAAAGCTCTAGACACTCTACTTCTCAAAAAAAAAGTTCTAGACACCCATTTTTCAAAAAAATTCTAGACACCCTACTTTTCAAAAAATTTGTAGACACCTTACTTTTCAAAAAAAATTCTAGACACCGTACTTTTCGAAAAGATTAAGTATCTCCATGAGGGGGAGGTGGGTGGTCTGGGCTAAAATGGACAGCATGTGGACAGGGGATAGCTAGGGAGCGGGTCAATTTTTGAAGGAATTTCGGGGACATCCTTCTTGAATGGCCCCTAAACAGATCCCCAGAAGGCCCTTGTGAAAATGGCACAACTTGTCATAATTTGAAACGTTTAGCTACATATGACATCTAGGAAATGACAATCGTTGGGAGGGCAAAACTTTCAGTATAGTTATGAAGATTGATAAGTGACAGTGTCCTTAAAACATAACCATTGTGATTTTGGTTGCCGGATCATAGTGACCTCGCTTAAACTGTTCAACTTCCCGGACCACGCCGTTGTTGAGTGATGCAAAAGGTATCGTCAACAATTAATACCTGGGGTAAAAAAAATAATGACTCACTTAATAGCGGCGTGCGGCGGCCAGTAAGTCATGTTTACTAGGGCGAAACGAAAACTTCAACCTGCACCCACCCAAAAAATGTTTTTTGGGCGCTGCAAATTAAGGCACCTATTAAAATAGCGTTCAATGTGAAGAATTTACATCAAACATAAATGTTGGCACGCATTGCGGATATACAATACAAGTATTAACTTAGTGCTGAAACAATTTAACTGCGCTTGCACGTACCGGTGTGACTCATTCTTCCAGGCCTAGAGAGTATATATTTATGGCATGATGACTCAAAAAAAAAGGTTCGTTGACACAAAGTTTTCAAAGTCCTCGTGAAGGCTGCTTCAAAAGCAATCCACTTAAAACTTTTGAAGATTATAAGAGGTTTACGATAATCGTGTCAGAAATGACACCGAATGAACCTTGAACTCAATCAACAAACACTTGGCTATTAACATAACGGGTAAAGGCGGGGAAATATCTCCCGAGCCGCATAATTTACATCAGATAACAAGATAACAAGACTGAATTTCCAACTTTATGTAGAGAAAACACGTTTATTGCCCAATTCAAGATGGCTACCAAATGCCTTCTTTTTAAAGGGCCTTAGGGAATGCCAGCACGTGCCGCTGGACATGTTCTGACAGCAGACGACGAATTACGGGAAAAGTTGCGAAATAGTTTCGAAATATTGATAGTTTGACACCTGGAAAAATTAAATTAAATTTTGCAATTACCTTAGTAATGTCCCGTGTCGGTGTCGTCGGAATCGGTGCCGAAATAGCGGATTTCTCAATGGGTTTTCCGCGGATAGCCTTCCGACGAAATTCCGGTTTCTTGGCATTTTCAGGCGAAAATTTTGTTTTATTTTCTTCGTTTCGGCTCGTTTTCCTCGCAGGTGGAATGAAAATATTGGCGGTTGAATCCCTCCCGTTTCCACAACTCGAAGCACTTTCGCACAAATCATCTGTTGCTCCATTTCCGTCATATCGAAACGGTTTCGCGTGTTTTCGTTCGGGAATCACCAAATGCGTCCGCTCACCCGTTATTCCCGAGTCCAGTTGCCTGACGTTCGTCTCCTGCCAGGTGTCCGATTTTTGGGAATCCTGTTGAGATGATTCCGAATTAGTATTATACTTTTTAGCACCTAATCCGAAATGCCGTAACAACTTCGCCATGGTTACTACTACTTCGCTCGCAAAAAAATGAAATGTTTAAAGCCCAATAACGACCAGCAGGGGGCGCGAAAGCCTAAAAGCACGAGCGCCGTTCTATATTACACAATCCTAACTAAGTAGCAATAGGACAGAGCTATTGCATCATATGTTTAAACGATTCCGCGGGAATTTTAAATTTGTTATCTCGAATGGGTTGCCCATATTGTTGTATACTAGGAATTATTAAGATTAAAATGATGTTAAATAAAATTAAATACATTGTTATCAATTTATGATATTCTTAATCAAATCATGATCTAACAGACATCAATGAAGGCAGTGCACCGAAAACTAATTTTATATCAGACATGTAATCAATGATTGCAATCGTTGCTGATAAATAAACACTCATTTCAACTTTCTATAAATTTTATCGTGTTTTTCATGAGTTTATTTGTAGTTTTATCTCTTAGTATTTTCTTCTAATTCACACATAAACATAAAACACAAACTTTGAACAATGAAGCCAGAATGAGCCGAGTCGAGCACTGGCAACACTTTTTTTTTTTTATCTAAACCCCCATCGGTCAATGTATCCAGAAACATGAATCTGGACGCAAAACCGTGTCATAAGTTTGCTTAAACAAAAGTGGTAAGCAAACGTTTTGTGCACACACCCTGCAACAGCTTCCCTTTGGTGGAGACCCGGCTTAAGATCGTTGAAAATCAATGTTACTTACTTTTGCCTGCATTTATTAAAATTTGTAGCAAACTTACATTTCCTAAATTTGGATAGATAAACATAAATTATCAGAAGTATGTTTTGAATGGACGAATTCCTAGCCTCAAATACATAAAATGTTTTCTCTAAGCAACCTTTACTGTAAATTTAAAAATATACATAAGGAGGACACTGATTATACAAAATTCACCGAAATTTTATTAATTCCGTTTTTATTACAATTGAAAATAATATTCTCCACGAAAATGTCATGGTGATATCAAACATAGCGTACGTTTGTACCCAAAGTTTAATTTGTAAAAATAAAAATAAAATACTTCATAGGCTTAAAAAAATTACTCAAACCAGAAATCTTCCATTTCTTAAACAGTGATTTAAGTTTTCTGAATTTAACTATTAAAAATATCCAAATTCAAAGATAACGATTGAAAATAAATATTCTCAATGATGTGATTTGTTACATTTATGTGAGCAAGCAGGCGATTGCCTTCCAGATCCCTGTGGAGTGTAGCAGGAAGTAGATGAGGGTCCTTTTCGACCACATTTTAATCCCTAAAATGAAAAGATAGTTTCAGTAAACGTCCTCGTGATGGATATTGAAATTAGAATAAATGCATAACAGATAATAATAAGGTGTTGCATACCTGATAATATCCAGTATGATAACCACTCATATACCATGCCATCAACATTGAGGATAATGCTTCGTCATCTTCCTCCATATCTTCGAAGAGTGGCAGAGGTGGTGGCGGAAGAACCATTGGAGGTATCTGAAACACAAGTTTTGTGAGGATTGTGGGTTTGAGTGCAGGGAATATGGAAAAAGAGGTCGTAGTGCCAAATTGTAGATAGAATTTCTGCTTACCTGTTGAGACTGTGCAAATGGTAGAAACGGAAATGGTGATGTCTTAAAATAATACATCGTTAACATTGATTTCGAAAATAACTACTTTTAAAAATCTGATATTTGAATTGCAATGCATTCTTACCTGCGTGAAGAATGGCTGACTGCTGGTACTAGGAGTGTGCTGATGCAACATAGATGGCTGCTTCTCAGTTTTAAGGCCATTTGGAAACTGCGAATAATTTTGCTCAACATTTTGAGATGTATTTGATCGAGCATTTCGCTTCTGCTTCGGATATGCTCCCTTGCCACAATGATTGTATTTATCCTAAAAAATTCAAACATTGTGACACTGCAGCATTGTTTTTAATACTGAGAATAGATAAAATACCTGATCAAATGTTTGTTTGCCACGAGATTCTTCAACTTGTACGAGCCTCGCTTGTTCACCGAAGGAACTCTGCAGCTGATTAAGCATCACCTCTTCCTCGTTACCGTAACCAACAAATTGTACAACACAATTTTTCTTGCGAGAATTTACAGATTTAATTTTAGCTTCGTACATAATGCCATCAGCACTATACACAGCCCTACAATGATCCTCGACACCCCATGAAGGACCCTATAATAAACAACTTTTATATTAACACCAACATTATCGGATTAAAGCTTCATTCAATTGAAATATGGAGTTTACCATGTCATTTCCTTTTGTCTTATCGCCTCCTTTCCGCCGCCGTCTCAGGTTTTTATTTTTAGTAGTGCCTGCCGTTGAAGAACATTCGGATTGGCTTTCACTTTGAGAATTTTTCTTCCTTTGTTCATTAATGTCCTGTTAATGGATCAAACACATATATATTGCTCTTAATGTCAAACATATCATATTTTGGGTTACAGTCTTACAGATAAATAGCTACTATAATTAATACATTTCATAAATTATTTGACTGAATTAATTAACTGTATGCGTCATGACAACAATTGTACTCACCTTAGCCAAACTAACAGCTCTATCATACGCTTCAATCAAGGCAGTATCATCCCAAACATCACAGAAATCGGAATTCTTAAATTGTTACAAATAAACAAAGTAAAAAAAAGAACTTGCATTCCAACCTTTCGCGTGAATGTACAAAGTTCACTGTTTTAAAATAACTTTAAATGCAAAGTGAATCTTACCGGATTCCCCCGTTTAAATAATACTGTTCCAGATGAGTCCATCTATTATTAAAATAAGGAATAAAAGTTTCGAAACAATCACACAATTCGGTCCAAAATTCAATCTGGAATTAAGAACTCTGGCACGCGGCGTGATCAGCCGACAGAAAATAAGCCAGCAGCCGTTGTTAAATAAGCTGTGAGAATAGCCGGCGATTGGCTTAACGCATGTCGTCATTCTCCAGCATCTACCGTCACGTTCTTTTTGTTAAAAAATGTTTTAAAATTTAAACTAATATTTTAAGAGTGGGGGAAAAAAAGATAATAGCAACTTCTCAGAGTAAGTAAACCGATGTCTACAATTCATATATTTCATCTAAGTTGAGTAATTTAAGCTTAAACGTGAAATAATGCCGTAAGTCTTCACTAACATGCATTTTGTTAAAATTTGGAGGATAATTTTGCTTTTTAAATATAATACTAATTAATTATTATTATTTCACAACTGAACTCGTATGCAGTTTTATACCTTCATAAAGTATAATCATTTGCACACAATAATAAGTATGTTAAATGAACGTAGTTATGCTACATAAACAATTTCATAATTTATGCCCATGTATCTTTGGAATCTGGTCGAATTTAGCGTTCTATTAATAAGGAAAAATGTGTTGAATTAAAATGTAATAAAGCTAACCAAATTTGCATTATTGTTTTCCAGATATTTTGCTACAATGAGGTTAACCAAGGTGCTGAATTGTGTGGGTAAAATTGGCAAATACTCAAAGGACTACTCCAATTTACCAGACAGGTATATAAAGCGAGCAATGGAACAGGTCCATTGGAAAACACCAAATGCTATCCAGTACTTGCCAAAAACTATTCAGAGGCAACGATTCAATTTCACTTTAAATCGTCCCTGGACAGACGAGTTCAAACAGGATAACCAACCTAATGTTAGATGTAAGACAATTTTTGTCGAACCCATTAAAGACTGGTTTGTCTTCAGAGGCGATAGGGTGAGTTTTATGGTTTGCCTCATTAACTCGACTTTTAATTTAAATTAGAAGGTTTAGAATGTTAAAAGTGTTTTAATTTGTTCTTTCAGGTTGAAATTCTAGTTGGCAAAGATAAAGGAAAACATGGCATTGTTAATTATATAGTTCAAGAAAGAAATTGGGTTTTAGTGGAAGGATTAAATTGTGTAAGCAAACCTACATCAACTGGCTAGTAGATGGTCACGGTGTCTTAACGTATAACTTGTTGAATTTTTATAGAAATACACATTGCTGGGGAAGTCAAAAACTCACCCCGGTACGTTACATCGTGAAGAGCAACCTTTATTAGTGACTACTGAAATAGCACTCATCGATCCAGCCGACAAGTAAGTATATGACAATGTAGATGTAGAATCGCCGCTAAAATGGACAGTAGACAGTAAATTTAGAGTTAATCACCAGTTAATGCTGAATTTCCATTACAGTAGAACCTGTCTAAATGCATTCTGTGTAAACCTCTCTAAAAGCATAAAATGTGACAGTCCCAACAAGGGGACCCGGGTAAAAATAAACCTGTCTTAAAGCATATTTTTCACCGGTCCCAAGAGTATGCTTTTAGACAGGTTCTACTGTAATTAGAAATGCAGGATTTTTGTTCAAACGTTTGGGAAAGTCGTGGGTCCTTAAAAATTTAAGAAATGAGCCTTGAATGTTGGAATTTTTACCAGAAAATTTGCTGGACTCCTCAAAGATGAAAATATTTTGCTAAATTTGTTTATTTTAGCAAACCAACAAAGATTGAGTGGCGATATACTGAAGACGGTGACAAAGTGAGAGTATCAGCGAGGACAGGGCGCATAATCCCAATTCCTATTAAAGCCCAAGAAACGATCGATTATAAAACAAAAGCCACCTATACTGGTAATTAACACAAATAAATCTGCGCCTTCATAGTACTTTTCTTATACTTACAAGTGTCAACAATTTCATTTCAGAGCAAGAGAAGGACACCACCGCCAAGCACCTAACCGAAATCACGTTTCAACCCAAAATAAAAACGTTCGAAATGGACGTTATGGATAGTATGGGAATTACCGAAGACAGAATTCCTGGCAAGACGTATTGGTATTAGATGGACAAACTTTTATTACCTATCATCACGTTTCAGCTACCAGTTTATACACGAAACTTAGAAAGCAATAGATAAGGAAATTTGACTTTGTAACGTGAAATGACAAGATAGAAAGCCTTAAATAATAAAACATGATGCCAAAATAAAAGCTGTAATTCATAATAACTGATCACGTTTCATAGTGATGCGTCTAATGATACTAACCTATGTTTGCAGCAGTGCGATGTAATACCATGAATGAAAATCAAGATCAAAGAGGCAACGTTCAGTAATACGGACGACGAGGATTATTCTGCAAAATAAAGAAACAAAAGATGGCATTTCTTAGTAAAAAGCGGTTAGGTTTTCAAAATTTCAAGTCTGACTCTGTACCGAGTGAAACGTACCAATGGATTGGGCCTGAATCTGTAGGCGAGCATCATTCGTTTTCTGTAAGCGTCATATTCATCATCCCCTTGTTTTATTTCGTCAGGTCGTCCTTGTCCAAAGCCAGAATTTTCCACAGGTGCTGCCGCTCTTTAGATGATTTAAAATTCATTATTAAGCGGCACTGTTCTCCTGGTGACCTCGTGAATTTGCAAATGGGACACTCATCACTATAAAAACAGGTTTCGGCTGCCAAATTGTACTTACTTGTTTATGGGAGCTGTTATGCCCGAACCATCTGCCCCTAGACCCATTCCCTCCTTCCAGCCCAATTTCTGCAACATTCTGTAACCAATGTTGTCTTCTGTGAGTTTAAATTCTTTGTAATCCGATACATCAGCGTCCCTTCCCGCTTTGATGGCTTCGTATTTTTCCATAAATTTGGATAGTTCTTCGGGGGGTAAGAAATCTCCGATGTGATGTTTCCCTCGACCCATATCAGTCAACATGTCCGCATAGGCTAAGGAGAAAGAATTACATTTTAGGAGACAAAAGCGTTCGATACTTTCCAAAATAATTCTGCTTATCAAAATTTAAATAATGCATTATCACAGATTGACGGATTGTCAAAAAACTGTATTTTCGATGATCCGATTTTAATATTTTTTTAATAGACTGCTACAAAAGTTATAATTACACTTGGTTTTTTCCATTTCTTTTATACGTCTTTTATGCTCCCAGGTACCGCCATCAACTTCTTCATCCGAATCGTATTCATATTTCACTTTACCCTGTTGAGCTAATTTTTCAGATTCTCGTTTCTTGACCATCAAATACTCGACCAAAATACGCATCTGAAATGATTAACATCGACATTGCAATAAGGAACAAGTCGATGAAGATACAAAACTGAATGCTGACAGCAGGGCACATTGCAATACGTATTACCTTCATTTGTTCTTCCAACTGGGTCCATTGGCTTTGTGCTAAATCGGTTGTGCCAAACACTTTTAGGGCATATGCGACTAACCCAGGAGCTAATGAAAAGAATAAAATCATCAATTCTACCGACATATTTAAATCTATTCCGAGCCATTGTGTTTAAACCCACAGCACTAACTTACAAGACACGAGCAAAGCAGGGTTGCAGTTGAGCGTGGGAATGGGAGCAACAGCTCCAACTACTTGTGGTGGTGCACCAACCAGAGAGGGCTCCTGCGGTCCCCACCGGCTTTTACGCCTTTTGGATCCGCCGGAGGAGGAATTGTCCGAATCGGACAGGTGACCTACAATAGATTTGTGGAAGCGAGTTGAATTAACGTAGAATGAAACGCAAAAGAAAATTGGGTGAGAAAAATCTTGGTGTTACCATTTTTCTCGCACGAGTCGATCAAGTTATTCATTTTTTGCTTTGCCTGTTTAATATCCGAGACCCTTTGCTGGTAGTATTTGTGTATGTCATCGTTTGAATCAAACAAGAATCTAAATAATGCAAAAATTAAACTCATGGGTTATTTATTGTATCCACATAAAATTAAAATACCGACGATGCTTCTAATAAGTCATGAAAATGTTATACGAGACTGAAAGTCTTTAAATTTCACGTACTTGTATTCAGGAATATCCTTACATTCTTGTTTGATCATATCTTCAAAGGCCGGTCCTTCATCCGCAACCTTCTGAGCCAATGCATCCACCTGCACCTTCAATTGAACATCGTCTGGTGGAGAAACTAGAAGCACGCTATGAGATTCTCTCGTTCATAATTTCACGCCTGTAGGCAATCTAACCCAGTGGACCAGAAACACACGAAGATGCATATCACGATTTATTAAGGCTGATTTAAACCATTTTTGATTAGAGCTTAATACTGGCCTCCAACTTTTTTCTACCATATTTTTTATGATAATGTCACATTCACTTGAAATAAAAGGTTGACCAAATGTGCAGTTTATTTATTTTTCTGTTCAAGTAAATCAACGCTATTCTGGTCTGTTGTTATTTCAGCAATTTTCTATAGGCCTACTAACATCTAAACATGCTGCGAGAAAATTAGGCTGTTAATAGTATACTTACAAAAGAATTTGTTGTCCTCGTCATCGCAAAATACAGACGGGACGGTTGATAGAACGCCAGTGAACGACGTATTTCTAAGAAAGGCAAGAATTCGTTATAACAATGTGTAAAATTAGAATTTTTGAAAAAGAAAATACATACTTTGGGGGTGCCTGAAGTTTCATACAAATTCCAGGAACACCAGAAGACATGCCTGCAAACGAAACTACTGTTTTAGTTTTTAAAAAACGGTTAACATTGATATGCACACTTTAAGAATTGGCCTCTGAAAATTAGGACACTTTATTGTAGAAGAAATAGACGAACCTGATGAATTATCATTATACGATTTAAGTGGACATCCTTGGCTGTCCCACTCTTGCGGAGATAATGGAGGTGGTGACATAATTTCTTGTTTTATTATTGGCGGACCTTATTAAAACACATTTTATAATCATTAAAATATCAAAATTTTAAGTGATATGGCAAACTGTCAAATTCTCACTTTTAGTCTTTTGCAATTTCATGAATTGGTCCATAAAACTTCCATCGTTTGAAAACACGTTGAATCCGAAGCCTGTATTTATTTGCGCATTACCATTTGTGGTGGCAACTGGATTTGGTACAGGCGTTACGGGCTGCTGTATAAGTCTGTCAGATTAAAAATGAAATAACTCTTTGAAACATAAAGACCTTTTTCAATAATTTGCGAAATAAAAATGAAACAAACCTAGTTCTCGCTCCATCTGGATCCAATTTCTTCGTTCTTTGGCTCGCTTTTTTCGCCGCTTCATCTGCTTCTTTTCGTTTCCGCTCGGCTAATTTCTCTTCTATTTCACGTTTCTTTTGCTCAATGAGCTCTTCTTGCTTCGACATCTGAAAACTTCGTTCATTTGTGTTAGCTTTTCCGAAAGAATATCTGATCTGCGCCATAACTTTTTTAGTAAAACACTCAATTAAAGAAAATCATGTCGCTAGATGGCGTGACGTGGTGTTACCGCGCGAACGTACGTGAAAACGCGAGACAATTAACTGAGAAGATACGGGCGCCAAATTTGAAAATTTTATACTACGAACATTTGTTCAGTTGTCAAATTCAGAATATTTTGCCGATTAAAAATAAGATGTGGAAATTGGTCTATTTAATGACCTTACAAAGATGTCAATGAAATCGTTCGAGGCATTTACACGCATCCATTTCATAAATTTTAGAAACTGGACAGTGCAACATAGACAGAAAGGATATATGTAAATGGACCATTAGTGACCATAATTAGTAAATTCATAATGTATTGTAACATACCTGGAACGCATACTAATATATCTGGAAACAGGCGTTAGCAGAAACAACTGCTTCAATCAAAAATTCAGCTTCTTAAAACAGAATTTAAAATCAGAATAACGAACATTGAAACTAAATGCACGTGCAGCGTTCAATGCGCATATGCAAAACGATAGAATTCACGTGCAGAAAGATAGAACGCGCATGCAGCTTAATTTTAAGCGTCTCCCGCATATATTTTAAGCTAATTACTCTATTTAAGGTAAGTTAAGATGGAATTAATAAAAATTTAATTGTTGCATTGCTTGGTATACAATATTTAAAGTGAGATTTGAAAAATTGCTCGCTATTAAAAGCAACTGATATAAGTTTATTAACAGCTAAAGCTTTATCAGCGATTGCTTTAATGTTGGTTGTGTATCGTAAAGTACAAAAGATAATGTTTCCGACTCTTGACACACTTACTAAATTGTTAGATTGAGAGTCAGGAATTGATATGGAATTAATGTCCAAGGTTAAAGGAATTTTCAACTAGTCTCCTATAGATACAGTTACTGGCTTGGTATAGGAGGAAACTTGGCACTACATTTAGTTATAGTTCAAAGTGTCCTTGGTGTAGTTACAACAATGGCGGTCTCGATATTCTGGAAAATCTTAGCGTTGTCTTTAACATCTGTACCAATATGTATCGCAGCAAACAAATTTCTATCTTATCTCATGAAAATAGGATTCCATTCGACAGTCATTGCAATAACTGGAATACTGTTATTAAGTCTCTATGTATTGGCTGTTTATTACATTTTCCATGCTTCATTATCCAAGAAGAAAATTAAGGATCCATTCTTTTATGGTAAGTTAACTTTTAAGTCCTCATTAAGTCCTCATTTAACCATCTAAAAATGAATTCTTCGTCATTTGGTTGTGAAGTACATGAACAACTATTTAAAAGTAATTTTTATAACAGGTTTTGCATTATTCTCATTCACCTCGGTCATTGATCTCTGCATAGGGCTGGAACTGGATGGGTACATTTCAGGTAAGCAACTTTTTGATTTTAATTTGATCGTACTGCTTCACATACTATTTTAACGTGGCTACCTATACTGAATTTTCAGATTTTCTCACCGAGTACTTGTTGTCCGGTGAACCTTACTTAAACAGTCCTTATGGCACCATGATCACGTATTTTGATGGAATTGTCATGTATCCGCTATATCTCTACATAATCCATGCCATTTCGAACAAGTAAGTGGCATCAAATCAAAAACTGATTAAAGCTGTTAAATATTACTTTCAATTAATTTCTAATTCTATTCAAGCAAGGGCTATCGATCTACCGGTATTTATTGGGCAGGCACAATAATTAATTCAATGATTGTACTAGTATTGGGAATTTGTGCAGGTGAATGGCGTTTTATAAATATAATTTTATATCTGCTTTTGTACCTACTTTTGAAAATAACATTGGTGATGATGATGAACTATTTCAGGAAAACATGGCGTTTTTCCAGCCACCGTATTGAATATTCCTTATACTGTTTTTCCTGTCATTGTACTGTGGAAACTTTTGCAAGAAAGACCACTCCTACAGGTATAATATTAATATATATATATATCCATCAGTGCATTAGGCAAGATATATATTTTTAATTATTCTGATATAATTTACCTCGTATATTTTATAGACAAATGGGCCTCATCAACCTTTATCCAAACGACTAATTGACGTAACGCTTATTGCGATGTTGAGTTTTAATATGTTGATTGATCTGATTAGAGGATTGGTAAGAAAATTCGGTACTTTCCTGTTAACGGGGGACATTTTTAACAAAAGTCATTTTTCATTGCAAATCGTTTACCTAACCTAACCTAACCCAATGCCCCCCGTTTACAGGTAAGGTTAGGTTAGGTTAGGTTAGGTTAGGTAAACGATTTGCAATGAAAAATGACTTTTGTTAAAAATGCCCCCCGTTAACAGGAAAGTACCGAAAATTCATATATTATATACCTACTATTTTATATTAAGGATGAAGAAATCAAAATGTTTTTTTAATTTGACAGTTTGTAATTATATTACTGTAAAACGTTATCTTTTCAAGGCTGTTGTTGGTGACAAACTATGGTTTGTAAAGTTATACGTGAATGAAATTGAACCCGTGATACTTCTGGAGGACCCTTGTCCATTTCATAAACTTCAGGTCAGAATAGAGTTTATTATTCGCTTTTATTAATATCAGATTTTCATTAATATTTAATCATTCGCAGATGCTGTTAAATTTGTTCTATTTTGTCCCGATTCAAATTTTGGCCATTTATGCCTTGATTTCACCTGGTTGTGCATGGATGCCAGATATGATACTATTTTACTCCGGAGCAATTTTACAAGTAGGTGTTAGTTTATTTTAATAGAACAATGTTATGGAAACATGGTTCCTTAAAAAAATGTAGATATTTTGAGTAATATAGAAAATGACTTTGGAAGGTTTGTAAGATTCAAATCACACAAAAATTAGGGCCTGCAACGAGTCAATATTAGACTATCACAAATTTCTACAAAAGATTATCATCAATTATTGATAATTGAAGTAAGTTTTCAAATGTGTAATATTTCTATAAAACGTTTTTGTTTACATAGGGTCAATTTTCACATATCACAACATCAAATCACATCGGAAATCCAGAACAATTTCGAACACCTGATGAAATGTGGGTCCGAACCACATTTTGGTCGGTTAATTTGCTTTACACTTTAATTCCTCAGCTATTATTACTTCGATGCATTAAAAAACCAGAATTATTCGCTATTCAATCCAAACATAGTAATAGTGGTAAATTAAAATTTAAGAAAATTTGATTGTACTTAAAGCGATTAAGTAATAAATACAATAAATGAAAATGAACTAAAGATTTTTAAATTTTCTCGATTATGCTTGCATATTTAAAACGTAAAAAATGCAAAAAAGCATAACATTTAAAGATAATGTCAGTTGCACATGGATTTTCAATTCTGTTACTTAAGATTGTAGCATTGTTATACAGAATTTATTTCTTAATGATCGCTAAACAGTTTTACTTCGACTGTTTTCGCAATAAAACGGGAAAATAGACTTCTCTAATTATAACATTATATCTATTACATATAATGTTTCTCTGCCTTGCACTAGATTTTATTAATGTTCAAGGTTAACAGAATTTGCAATATTATCCGAGAAAAAGTTCTGGGAGGAAAACTTACATGTAGTTGATTCGAAAAGTGCTCTCGGTGCTATTACAATGAAGGTCTCGATATTTTGGAAAATCGTTGCTTTGTCTTTAACTTCTGTACCAATATGTATGGTGGCTAACAAATTTCTAGCCTATTTGCTAAGACAGGGATTTCATTCAGTGGTTATTGCAATAACTGGAATATTGTTATTTGGTTTGTACTTATTCGCCGTATATTACGCTTGCCATGCTTCACTGTCCAAGAAGAAAATTAAGGATCCATTCTTTTACGGTAAGTTAACTTTAGAAGGTCTCTTGATTCATCAATTTTTTTTATAAATTTTCAATAATGATAAATTTGTGTAGGGCTATTCGATTCGATCTTGTTTCTAATATGATCTGTCCTTTTAATTATATCACGATTTTTTTAAACAAGCGTTTGATATGAAATGAATTACCAAATGATCACGAAATATTTTATATTAGGTTTTGCATTGTTCTCATTCACCTCGGTCATTGTTCTCTGCATAGGACTGGAAGTGGATGGATATATTTCAGGCAAGCAGTCTTAAATCGTTTTTTAAATATTCCCTGCAAAGCCGTATATGGCTTCACATTTTGGGGAAGGGAAATAGAGTTCTGAATTTTGGGGTGGACTATTAACATAGAAAAATAATGCAGACTAATTGCATTTCTAAAGCAGAAAATCGCACTTTTACTGCAAAAAAAATGTATTTTTATCAAAGAAAAATGTAGTTTTTAAAGCAAAATAATTACATTTCTAAAACAGAAATATCAAACTTTTACTGCAAAAAAAATTGCACTTATAAGTGCAATAATACCAAAAAAAATTGTGAGTTTACCTTCAAATTCGCACTTTTAATGCATTTTTAGAGCAGAACAATCCCACTTTTAATGTAAAAGTTTGCCAATTAGGCTTGGAATTTATAAAATTACTCAGATTTCGGAGGAGGAGGATCTTATGTCCCCATTATCCCCATATATAAGGCCTTGATCCCGTATGCTATCATAATGCTTTTCATACTATTATTACTTGACTATACTTTCAGATTTTTTAACCGAGTACGTGTTGTCTGGTGAACCATACTTAAGTAGTGCTTATGGTACCGTGACCACGTATTTCGATGGAATTGTCATGTATACAATGTATCTCTGGATAATTCATTCCATTTCAAACAAGTAAGTGTTATATAAAAATCAACAACTGATTTCAATTGATTCCTTTCAGTTAACTTAATTTAATTTATTTAAGCAAGGGATATCGATCTGAGGGTATCTATTGGGCAGGCGCAATGATTTATTCGATAATAGTACTACTATTAGGAATTCTTACAGGTGAACATATTATTAATAGAATGTCTAGCTTCTTACCTGTGTTTGAGTAAAATAATGACAACCATTTTCAGGAAAACATGGCGTTTCGCCTTCAAACATATTGAATATTCCTTATGCCGTATTTCCGGTCATTGTACTGTGGAAGCTTCTACAAGAAAGGCCGGTCCTGCAGGTAGATAATAACAAGTATTAATGTATTTTGCGACACTTTGTTTATTTTAATTAAAATATTCAGATATAATTCATCTAATTAATGTATTGTTATAGAAAGACGTTCCAAGCCGGTCTTTATGCAAGCGACCAATTGATGTAACATTAATAGCGATGTTGACATTTAATATATTGATTGATTTCATTAGGGGATTGGTAAGGAAATTACATTTTATACGGGGTGGCCACCCCCTATTGAAATAGCTGTTTTCTTCGTACGTTTGTTGCCTATATTTGTGCAAAATTGGATTTACTTTGACTAAAAAACAAAAAGGTTACGAATTTATGAAAAAAAATTCCACATTTTTTGTGGTCACCCTGTACATAAGATTTTTTTGATAGTCAAGAAAATGTTAATATTTTTTAACAATTATATTATCCACTGGTTTCAAGGCTGTTGTGGGTGACAAACTTTGGTTTGTAAAGTTTTACGTAAATGAAATTGAACCGGTGATACTTCTGGAGGATCCTTGTCCATTTAATAAGATTCAGGTCAGAAGAATCCATTATCCAAATTCTTTACTCTTAATGAATATTATTTTTTCATTAATAATTAATAATTTGTAGATGCTGTTAAATTTGTTTTATTTTATCCCGATTCAAATATTGGCCATTTATGCCTTGACATCACCCGGGTGTATTTGGATGACGGATATGATACTGTTTTACTCAGGGGCAGTTTTACAAGTAGGTGCACAATTTAGAATTTAAGATGTTAAAAGATAAAATTGCAGTAAAGGTATTTCAACAAATGATACTGAAACACATCTGCGAATGTTGTCAGATTTAAATCATAAACCTCTTTTTTTCACATAGGGTCAATTTTCACACATGATAACAGCAATACACAGCAGAAATCCAGAAGAATTTCGAACATCTGAAGAAATTTGGGTTCGAAACATATTTTGGACAGTTAATTTGATTTACACTTTAGTCCCTCATCTTTTATTACTACGCTGTATTAAAAACCCAGAATTATTCGCTGTTCAATCTAAGCATGGTACTAATGACAAATTAAAATTTAAAAAGAATTGATTATGCAACATCATTAAAATGTTTAAGCAATAAAGTAAAATTTCAAATTTCCTGAAATGTTTTTAATTAGCAATTCATTTTGGCACCCTTACAAAAGTTTCAAATACTTTGGATATAATGATACAGAGTTTCCAATTAAAAAAATCTTACAACAAATAACCCTAAAGTCTAAGTTAGTAACATGAAATATTACAGTGAATTCTTGACTTATTGAAATACTCAAAAAGAATCAATAATAAAAAACAAAAAACACATGATTTATAAATGGCAGTGTAATTAGTCAATACCTAAAGTTCCGGCTACTTAAGTTCCATATAAAAAACAATGCAATACTTGTTTTTGTTGTAATGTAAAAACAAGTATACCACATATTTGCTAGTTTAACCATCCCCGAAACTAATGTAATACATATTTTATCCTACATTCTTAAGAACAACTGTACCGGACTTGAGATGAACCATACAGTCATCCTTTAATAGTGTTTGACTCATAAGAAATATAACTTCGAATCGGACTAGCTGTATTAAGTTATTTTCTCATAAAAAAAACAATAATTATAAAATTCGAAGTATGCAAATCGATAAATTAAATCATTGCCTATTTCAAAATATTAACTAAATAGCAGCTAGAATCACTACTGGAAATTTATCGGAACTTGTTTTTGGGTCGCTACACTTTTCAAATTTAGTACCTAGCGAATTTTAAAGTTTGTATAATTTAGGTTTTAAAGTTTCAGCTCTCATAAGGGACCATTCAACAATGACGTACTCAAGAGGGGGAGGTCTGCTGTCATGTGGACAAGGAGATCCAATAATGATAGTATTTTTTTGTTTTTGTATTTTCTGTTTAATTGAATTTTAAAGGTCAGTGAAAGGAAAAATGGACACCGGAAGAAGAAATGTGTCCCCAGTCCCAAATGTATTTAAATTTTCAAAACCTCGGGAAAGTCGGGAATTATGCCTACATTTGTGTTAAATACCAATTTTATGTTCGAATTTCCCTTCCATGGCAGGAGGTTTCGGAAGTTGGAAATTTATAGGATTGTATGTTTCAATAAATTTTCTGGACACCCCACATTCCAAAAAAGGAAGGACGTCTATGAGGAGGGGGAGGATTTGGACAAGAGGTAGTAGGGAATTGGGGGAGGATCTGGACATGGGGTAGGGGAGAATTGGGAAAGGAGGGCAATTTTTAAAGGAATTTTGGAAACGTCCTTTTTGAATGGCCCCCTAAGGTATATCCATGCTAAATTACGTGGCATATTTCCACCAATCTGTGATAAAACTTGTAATAATGTAGCCTAATGTTAATAAATGTCCCAATTATTGCAAAATCAATGTAACAACCCTCACATACATCACTAAAAAAATCATTTAAAAAATATAAACTCCTACAGATGGCGCTGCAAGTCGCACAAAAGCATACTTACAATAGTGACTCACAGCGCCATCTGTAGACAAGTGTGTCAAATATCAAGCTGAGTGGTATAGCGTTATTATCTGTGATTATTTTAAAATTGTCCCTTTAAAAACTTCAATTATTACGTGATCACTTCAATGTGCAAATATACATGAAAGGAATCCGCCGATGACTTACTTGATTGCCCCAAATCTCCTATTTTCTCTACTGCACTATTTTCTCCTATTTGTAAAATAGGTCGTCCTACAATCTCCAAATGGAATGTCCTCGGTTGTTTAATACGATGTGTAAAATGAAGAGCACTTACTCCGTTCTTCGATGTCATTTTAAACAGATTTTCCTCGTTACCTTTCGTTATGTTATAGGCGATATTGTTCAGTAGATAATTCAACGCCGGCTGCAGTTTGATTATTCTCCTGCGGTGTTTAGTTTGACCAAATGGTACAGTTAACTTAATGGCTGTGTCAGAACCAGGTAATGGTGACAAACTGCTACGGGATAAGTCTGTTGGAGATTCTTCTTTTTGGAAATGGGGGATTTTATGCGCCGTAATATCATCGTGATGTTTTCTGTGACGTCTTCGATGTCGGGAAGGCTTCTGAATAATACGTTACGGCATATTCAATATTTTTTATCATTTTTAAAAACATACGCGAGTTTTACAAAACATGGTATGGGCAAACTTCTTAACAATGGTTTACATGTATTTGGATTGTATAATGTCAGTGGAGTAGCGAGGGAAGGGAAGAAATCGGTGGCTAGGGGGGCCCAAAGTATTAAAATGGATTTGTTTGGTTTTTTATTAAACTCATTATTATTGAAACTTGATAAGTACACTTGTTTTAAGAAGCACAATATAAACAATGTTGTTTTCCAGATGAAAGTGGAGGATGAGGGGGGAAGGGCCCAAATTTGGGAAGTGGAGGGTAAGGATGGGGGTAAGGGCCCAAATTTGGGAAGTGGAGGATGGGGGGAAGGACGTAAATTAGGGAAGTGGAGGATGGGAAAGGGCCCAAAGTTGGCAAGTGGAGGATGGGGGAAGGATGTAAATTTAGGAAGTGGAGGATGGCGGGTGATTGGCCCAAATCTGGGAAATGGAGGATGAGGGTAAGGGCCCGAATTTGGGAAGTGGAGGATGGTGGGTGATGGGCCCAAATTTGGAAAGTGGAGGATGGGAAAGGGCCCAAAGTTGGCAAGTGGAGGATGGGAAAGGGCCCAAAGTTGGCAAGTGGAGGATGGGGAAGGATGTAAATTAAGGAAGTGGAGGTTGATGGGTGAGGGGCTCAAATTTGGAAAGTGTAGGATGGGAAAGGGCCCAAATTTGCGAAGTGGAGGATGGTGGGAAAGGGCCCAAATTTGTGAAGTGGAGGATGGGAAGGGGGAGGGGGAGAAGGAGAGAATGACGCAAACTTGGGAAGTGGAAGCTGAAGGGGAATGCGGGAGGGAGAGAGGGCGCAAATTTGGGAACTGGAGGATGAGAGGGAGGGAAAGGGGCGAAAATGTGGGAAGTGAAGGATGTTATGGGAGGAAAGGGGGGCAAAGGGCGCAAATTTGGGTATTATAGGATGGGGAGGGGGAAGAGGGGGCCCAAATTTAGGTAATGTAGGATGGGGGAGGCGAAAATTTGGATATTTTGCCCTGGGTGTCAAATATCCTCGCTACGCCACTGAATACAAAGCTATAATTTTATAATAAAATTTGTCTGTACCATGTTATATAAAGATCGTGTAAACAGAATAGCTAATGTACAAATGTATAATCTGATCTAATATACTTACGGAGATGTTTGAACTGCTATCACTAATATTGCCAAAAGCTCGATTGAACTTGTCCATCAGACTGGATTTTCCTTGTCTGGTACTTACTGATCGAGTGCGACGACTTCCATGTCCATTTATCTACAATGAAAATGTTAACATTCAAATTAAGGTACATGATAGGTAAAAATGAAGATTGAAATAATTTTCCACAAACTTTGCAGCTGTAACATCCTTCAGTGGAAATAATTTTGTCATCGGGGATATCGTAGGTTCCGGGATCATGAATTGGATGTATAGGATATCCATTGAGCGTATTCTCGTAAGAGGCACTTGTAGGACTGACAGTGGACAAGCAGTGACTAGAAAATTAGATTAAAAAATATTACTTCATCATTGTGATTTGTTCAAAATTGTAGCAATATCTACATTAATTTAATGAATCAAATTGAAATTATTTGGGGCCAAACAAACCCTTGTCCGATTCTTTGATATCCCGATGGGCATCCGCAGCTGTATCCCGATGGCCCTCCACCTGGAAAGCAGCCAAAGCTGCAAGGAGCCCCAGAACAAGCTCCACCAACCTCTGCAAAATCGTTTTATCGATATAATTAAAAATTAGTGGAGTTGATAAAAGTGGAGTGGAATTGATAAAAAATCAACAAAATCCATAAACACACCGATGCATATAAATAACTGGCCATCAAATTGATATCCCGATGGGCAGCCGCATTTAAAACTTCCCACCGTGTTTTCGCAAGCGGCCGAACCGCACATTTGTCCATCTTTGCATTCATCCTTATCGATGCAAACATTCCATCCGGGATGTATGACAAATCCGTCCGGACAATCGCAACGGAAACTTCCCGGCATGTTACGGCATCCCTGTTGACAGCGTTCATCATCACCGCATTCATCCACATCAACGCATCTGGTACCCGATGAATCCGTTTTGTAACCGCGGGGACAAATGCATTTGAAACTGCCTTTCGTGTTCGTACAAGTACCGAGCGGACTGCAGTAGTCGGGGTTCTCGGTACATTCGTTAACATCTATATGAAACAACGTAGGTTAATTTTCATTCTCTCAAGGGGGGTTAAAACCCTATCCCTTTCAATGGGTAAATTTGCAACGACACTCACAGTCAAACAAAAAAAGATTAAATAAAAATAAAAATTGTTTAAAATAACTTAATAAATCAGCAAGGAGCTTCGCTCGTCACTTTTCATTTTAAAATAGTAGATTTTTTTAAATTAAATTATTATTTGAATTTTTGCACTCACAACTTGCCTGTCTCATGCTGCCACCTGCTGACAGCGTGTGCAAAATAACGGACATTTTTCAAACTTGTATATTAGTTTTAAAAAATCTACCATTTCAAAGTGAAAAACGACAAGCGGAGGCCCTTGCTGATCCATCAAGCCACGAAAAACGATTCTCACCCCCACCCAAACCTCCCTCATTCAACTGTGGGTTTCTTCGCAAACCCGACCCATTTTGTTTAAAATATTGTGTAAGTACCGATGCATTGTTTTCCGTGTGGTCGGTATCCTGGTTGGCAAGCGCATTCATAACTCCCTAAAGTGTTAACGCATTGATGGGGACAGTCGTGTTGCTTAGTTGCACATTCATCCACATCTGAACAAAAATGGGGTACAAAAGCAATCAAAATGTAATGATCTTACAACTTATGTTTAATAAGTAAAATTTTATCAGTAAAATTACCTTTACAAGTGATGCCATCGGCATCGATTCGATAGCCGTTAGGACACGAGCAGCGATAACTACCATCCGTATTGTGACAATTGAATTTGCATGGCGTAGGATCTCTTTCACATTCATTGATATCTTGAAAAATCCATATTTACATCATTAATATGTTAATTAAATTACAGACGTTTCAAATATGTGAAATAAAAAATGTACGTTTACCATAACAAAGCGTTTCGTTTGTCTGACTTTGATAACCGCGATTGCAAATGCAACGGTAAGATCCGTAAGTATTTATACAACGGCCATTTCGACACAGATCTGGTAAGGTTACACATTCATCGACATCTAGGTACAAAACATTTTTTTTTATATAAACAGAATCCAATGGATTTATAAGTGTAAATGGGACAAATAAATTACCTTGGCCATAGAATGTAAAGCCAATTCCATGTGGGCACAGTTGCTTATATTCAACTAAAATTACAAAATAATATGTAAATAAATGGAATTCAACAATTACATTCAAATGTAAAGTCAAATTATGGATTACCAGAACCCTTTCTAGGGCACGGTTCACAAGAAACTCCCCACGCTCGTCCAGTTCCGCAACAACAATCGGCTTTAGTGGATTGTCCTAAATCAGATATGTGTTGGGTACACACTCCACCAACATAGTGCCTGTAGCAGTGACCAATCCGCACATCTAAAAGATATAAACATTATTAGGCATTTAGAAGTCATTTACAAATATTTGAAATTCTTGGGTCAAAATGATAATACCGACATTATTGACAATTTTGAATTTATTTTGAATTACAAATAAAATTTATAGTTTTTGGATATTTAAAAGATCAATACACCTATACCTCGCTATACGGCCTTTCGCTATAACGGCTTTTTTAATTATGGCACTTTTTCGATTTACGGCCCAGTTTCGTTATACGCCCAAAAAAAACCTTTGTAATTAAAGAAAGTGGCCAAAAAATGTGATAAGTTACCCCGATTTGCACAAACAAGGTCGGATTTGGCTAACAATAAAACAACTTATGGGTTTCACTTTGTTTAAGAAGGGAAAAAAAATGAAACTCACAATGCAGAAAGCATTGATTCGTTATATGGCTTTTCGCTTTACGACCAACTTTTCCGGAACATATTTAGGCCGTAAAGCGAGGTATGGGTGCAATTGAAATAATAGGTTCATTAAAGTACCCTGTAATGTAAAATAATAATGTGTACTTTGAGTAATTGAACCATTAATACTTTGAGGACAAAACAGTTTTCAACGTGTCGAGGCATGTTGAGATATTAAAATTTTGATACTATTTTTTTCTTACACAAACTCAAAACTTTGTCTAGTTTTAATAATCAGATACAGAATATACATACCAATACATTGTTTTCCATCTTTACTGGGCTCAAAACCATTACGACAATCACAACGGTAACTTCCCCTCAGATTAACACAACGTCCATTGTTACAAAGGTTTGGTTGAGTAGCACATTCATCTATGTCTGTAACACATTTATCAAACATTATCATTACAAATTCTTTGAAAACTGTGTTTTGCATCTAAGAATTATTTTGTCTGATCCATACCGACGCAATCATCCGACAAACCCACTTGCTTATGGCCTTCTGGACAAATACACATGAAGGATCCCACAAGATTTTTACAATCATAGGGGCAGTTGTTTGCTGGAGTCTGACATTCGTCAATGTCTGAAAAATCACCGTACATTTGTTTAAAAAAAGCCTTTAAACTCAATATCACATTCGCTTAACTAACCTTGGCAATGGCGGCCATCGGGTGCTGTACCATAACCGTAAGGGCAGACACAACGGAAGGACCCTAGAGTGTTTTGGCATCGAAAAGCGCAGAGATTTCCATGCTCCATACATTCGTCAACATCTTAAATTATGTCCAATTTAAAAATTACACGTAATTTATGTGGTAACTTCTTGAATTATGCGTGATTTAACAGCAATTAACTCTTATTACCTTCACATGTCTGCATCGGACCAGGTGAGAAACCAGGCCAACAAGAGCATTCAAAACTTCCCACAACATTGGTGCAATTGCCAGTACCACAGGCAGCTCCAGTTAAGCATTCATTTTCATCTATATAAAGAAAATGAAATATATATTTCAACCAATTTAAGTACTTTGAATATATTTAAAGGAAAAAAACTGACCGACACAACGAAGACCAGTATTATCTAACGTGAATCCTGGAAAACAGTCGCATCTGAATCCACCATCTGTATTCACGCATTTTCCATCTGTACAGATTTCTGGAGTTAGGGCACACTCGTTGATGTCTATTAAAATATAATTTAAGATAAAAATAATAAAAATCCTATAAAAATAATAAAAAAACTATAATTCTTCATTGATAAATAAAAAGCATTTAGGGGCCATTCAAATAGGGCGTCCTCAAGAGGGAGAAGGGGGACAAAAAAGGGTATGGTGGTATGTGGACACCATGTAGACGGGGAGGGAGTAAAGCCAATATGGACGTCCACTAATGATAGTATTTGAAGTTTTTTGATTTTCTGTTTAATTTAGATTTAAAGGTCAGTGAAACGGGAAATGGGCACCGGAAGAAATGTGTCCTCAGTCCCAAATGTACTTGACTTTTTAAAACCTCGGGAAAGTCGGGGATTATAACTAACTTTGTATTAACAATTTTATGCTGGAATTCCCCTTCGAGGTCATAAAATTTACGTTCTTGAGAAAAATGTGGAAAAATGTCGTGGAATTGGTAGTGAGACGGGTGCTTGGAAATTTATAGGATAGGCTTTTGTATGTTCCAACAAATTTTCTGGACTCCCTACTTTTAAAAAAAATAATTAAGGACGTCTATGAAGAAAGGAAGGGGGGAAAAGAGTAAATTTTTGACAATTTATGAATGTCCCCTTAACATAAGAGTATGGGACTGCTTGAGTCACCCTGCATATAATACAAGAATTTCTCAAAAAAAAATTTTTTTTTTTAAATGTATATAATCCTGCATAAAGTTGCCTTTAAAGGATCAACCAATTGTTAGAGGAACAAACAATAGACTATTTTAAATTTTAAAAATGAACAAACCAGTCATTGTTCCATTCTCCCTCACATAACCATCTCCTTCAGGGCAAAGTTCTCGATAGCTTTCTGCAAAAAACAGTAAGCATACCATGAAGTGATAATTTAATTTTGTTTTAAATATAATGTTTAGGAAATTTTACCTTCATTATGATCCGGACACACTTCACATATACTATATCCCCATGCGGCACCATGGCTGCAGCAGCATTGTGCTTTGGTTTGATCTCCTTTGCGAGGAAGAAGACATCTTCCTTGCTCGAATTTTTGATAACAATTTCCAACTCTTGAATCCTGACATTCACGACCATGATTTACTAACTGAAAACCTTCGGGACAAGTACAATAAAAGCTTCCTTGGGTGTTGAAACATTGACCGTTCAAACAGTGGTTCGGGAGATCGCATTCGTTGATATCTTAGAAAAGCAAAAAACAAAAAAAAATGAATTCGTTTCATAAATTCAATAATTAATACTACTAAATCGATGTTTATTTCATACCAATGCAATCAGTTTGGGAAGATGACAATTCAAAACCCTCGTTGCAAGTGCACAAAAATCCACTTTCTGAATTCTGGCAAACACCGTTACGGCACATATCGGGCAACTCCACACACTCGTTGACATCTGATAGAAATAAATAAAGCCATACATATTTCAATAAGAATAAAAATTAATGTACTTATTCAACATTATGAAAAGTAAGGCAGGCTTATAAAATCTCCAAAAAATGTTTTTTATTAAATCACACTGGGCTGGAGTATTTAAAAGCCTTCCTGTATACATTGTTCAATATTCAACCACTTGAAGAAGGAAAAATATAAAATTGAATTGAACCAAATTTGAGTAATTGGCTAACCAATTGGCCATGTGGTGTCACTAAAGTGTGACGCCATATTATAAAAAAAATGACAACTTTTGTTTTACAAACATTGTTTTATGTTTGCTTGTTTGTTTGTTGATTTTTAACGTTAGCCTATTGAGCAACAAACCTATATTCCATTTAAAAACTATACATGCCTTGACAGTTTCTACCATCATCCGTTTGCCGATATCCAGATTGGCAATCACAAGTGAAACTTCCTATCGTGTTTCGGCAGCGACCATTTCGGCAGATTCCATGCAAAGTACGACATTCGTCAACATCTAAAATAATAAAAAGCAATATGAATGTAAGAAAAACTGTACGGTAGACTAACGTTTAACATGCATAACTATTAAAAGTACCGTAGCAATCGCCATTGACTGTATCTTCAAATCCATCATGACATAAACAGCGAAAGGATCCTTGATTATTAACACAGGTCCCATTACCACAGATGTTGGGAATTCTTGTGCATTCGTCAATATCTGATAAAAAAAAAGGTTTTAAATACACTTCCGAACACATGTACTGATTAATATTATTTATTCGAACATACCTATGCATTGATCTTTCGATGCTGTGAGATAAAATCCAGGTCTGCATTTGCATTGAAAACTTCCGATCAAATTAACACACTCTCCATTCAAACACACATTATGCCTCTCTACGCATTCGTTTACATCTAAGAAAAATTAAAAACTTATGAGTATAAATAAATACAAAATGTATGCCTCTAAATGCAAAATTCGCATAAAGTTTTAACCAGAGCAATCGCGGCCATTTGGAGTCATTTTATAGCCAGGTGGACAAACGCAACGGAAGCTTCCGATAGTGTTTTCACACTCTGAATTTCCCAAACATGGTCTTGGGAATTGACCGCACTCATTGATATCTGTAATAAATTTATTCATGAAATCTTGGAATACAACGGAACAAAATCTTGAGTATTCTAACAAAAAAAAATATTCCTCACCGTTGCATACCGTCGTATGAAAGTCGTAAACATACCCTTGGTTGCATTCGCAAGTGAAACTTCCGATAGTATTTATACAAATCCCATTTTGACAAATCGATGGCATCTCCTTGCATTCGTCTATGTCTATAATTTATTAACATATTAATTTATACCCGCATTTATAAATGGATTTAAATTTTGACTTTTGGTACTCACCTCCTGTGATGTTTCTCATCGGATCAAAAATTATGCCAATTTCAACACAGAGTTGGCGATATGCATCTGTAAAGCACAAGAAATGTTGGGGATTAACATTTCTTCCAAGTTATCATAAATTTATCAATTTAAAATTTTTATTTCTAACATATATTTGTATTTAAAACATGCGTAAGCAAAATTGCATTTTTTAAAATTTATATTTAAATAGAGACACAGTTATGCGCATAATGTAATTAAGCTATTTTAATTTGCAAGTATAATTTTCATATTAAACTGTACTCAGTGCCGGATTAAGCCAGCGTGGGGCCTGTAGCAAATGTTACCAAGAGGCCCTAGGTTTTACAAGTTAGGTTTCCGGGCGTGGGGCGTCCAGAAACGGGGGCCCGTAGAATTTGCTATTTCTGCCATATGGCTAATCCGGCACTGACTGTACTTGTGAACCTACTTAATTAACCCTTTATATTTCATGAAATAATTTACTTAATATCAATATTCCATATATTTATTACGAACCTGTATTCTGAGCTGGGCAAAGTTCGCAAGGACTTCCCCAAGCTTTTCCCATTGAACAGCAACACATCATCTTAGTTTGTTCAGTTGTCATTCCGTTTTCACACACAAGTTGTGGAGGATCAGAATCATCATTGTAGTAACGTAAGAAGCAATTAGATTTGCGCATGTCAACACATTTTTTCCCGCTGGGCAGAGTCATGTAACCTTCGGGGCAAATGCAAGTGTAATTGCCTTGCAAATTCAGACAAGTTCCAGCGCCACAAATTCCAGGATGAAGGGAACATTCATCGACATCTGAAAGAATTTTTTTCATGTATTGAACAACACTCATTCATTCTTTAGGACGATATACCGATCAGGAAACCATAGAAGAAAAAAATGAAACTGCAGAAATTGTATACCAACACATCTTCGTTTTGTGCTATCCAGGGCATAACCTTCTGGACAAATGCACATAAAACTTCCAAAGGTACTTGAACAACGACCTCCTTCGCAAATACCGGGTAATTCAATACACTCTTCTATGTCTGTAATTATTATAAAAATAAATTAAAGTGATCCACAACATAAATACGCTTATAAATAATTCAGATTTGAACCAGTCAAATTTGTCAATCTGGTTATAATGGTAAAAAGTAACAAGACACAAATTAATAAGGCCTTATTCGGAATCAGCACCCCCTTGTGGCGTATGAGTGACTTTTACAAACATGGTCAGACACGATTATTTTAACCTTCCTAGGAAAAAAATGGCCGCTTCTGGAGCAGACGAGGCAGCCAATGTTGGAAATCCATTAAAACGAGCCATACGCCACCAGGGGGTGCTGATCAGCGATAAACGCCATTTATTATTGAAAATCATAACATATTATTTCATACCTTCCAATGCAAACGTTTTATTGTTGGGCTTAAATCCTGGACCACCAGGGCACAAGATTTTATATTCACCTGAAAGTATAAAAAATAGAAGTAAACATACGGCGATGATACACTGGCGATTTTTACATAAATATTTCCAATTTTATTTACTGGAGTCTTTCTTTGGACAGATCTCACATCGTGGTCCCCAAGCTGCCCCAACGGTGCAACAACAAGATGCTCGGTTGACCCCTTGGGCAATTTCCTTGTTACAATAGCCACGGCCATTGTACACACCCGTAACTTCGGCAAAACAGTTCCCAACTCGCTTATCTGAAATAACGCATATTTTAATTTAACTAAAATTGTTCTTAAAATTAAAACATAAATGAGAAACCATTATGAAATTGTTTTCATACCCACACATCCAGTGCCATCTGGACTCAGTTCATAAAATGGAGGACATTGACAGATGTAAGAGCCAAGTTTATTGATGCAAGTGCCATATTGACAAATTTGCGGATTTTTACATTCATCGATATCTATGTTTGGCGAATAATAATAAAGAGTTCACATGACTTTACCAATAAAAACACTAAGAACAAGGTAATATGACACTTCACTTACCTGTGCAATTACCGCCGGTCTCGTCAATTTGAAATCCATCCTCGCAATTGCACCTAAACATCCCATATATATTTTCACATCGGCCAAATACGCAAATATTGTGAAACATTTCACATTCGTTGATATCTTATTGAAATCAAAGGGAAACACAAAATTCTAAACAACTGAACACTTAGGGAACGCTTGAAGCACAAAGAATGTTGCCGAAATGTCACTCACCGACACAAATTCTTTTTTCAACGTCTTCCGTGAAACCCATATCACATTCACACCTGTAACCACCGGGGAAGTTTAAACACTGTCCATTCTCGCACAAGCCTGGATCGCGACTGCACTCGTCCGTATCTATATAAAAACGATATGTATAATGAAACTCGTCGCCGGTGATCGGAGTTGTGCCATTTTTATGAAAAATTGTGCTTACCAACACACTGAAATCCATCGCCAGTAAAGCCGGTATCGCAAACACATTCAAATGATCCATCAGCATTAATGCAAGCGGCATCTTGAGTACAGCCACCATTATTCACGAGGCATTCGTTGATATCTACAGATTTAAGATTAAAATTATTCATTTTGTAATAAATTCTATATCGCTATACGACCGCTCTTTATATGGCATTTCGCTTTAGCGGTCTTTTATAGTTATGCCATTTTTTCAATTTACGGCCCACAATGTTTCGTTATACTGCCAAAAAAAAAAAAAAAAAACGGCCCAAAAAACTGTTATAGTATATGTATATATATATATATATTGATTTGTTATACGGCGTTTCGCTTTATGGCTAATTTTTCCGGAACATATCTAGACCGTAAAGCGAGGTTATGGGTGTACTTCAAAGAGTCATTTAAACACTTTGTACCTCAGGTGCAATCTCCTGATAAAACTCGAAATAATGTTTTATCAGCAGTAATACAAATACCACTGGTCCTATCGGGAATAAGTCTTTAAATTATTGCAAAATGCGTTCCTTTTTTTTAAATATGCAACATTTTCAATTAAAATACTCTGGGGAATATTAAATTATTACTTCATATACATTGCAAAACAAAACATTTACCAAAACCCAATTATTTTTAATAAGACATATATTTGAAATTTTGCTATATTTAAAGGTATAATTCCCATTTTAGTCCAAAACAAACTTACCTTTGCACGTTAAGCCATCTCCTGAAAAACCCTGTTTACAGCGACAATGAAACGAACCCAAATTGTTGAAACAATCAGCATTTGGATCGCATAAGTGGGTACCAAGCTCACATTCATCATCATCTACAAAATAGTGATTTTAGTTTTATTGAAATACCATTGAATGAAATGCAAGATATTTAGGGACGTATTTTTGCAACACTAAATACATTATTTAGTGGAAAATAAACCAGATTGAGTCTTTATATGCAATTTTAATTTTAGGCGATATTAATTTATAATAAATACAAACCTGTACAACCAGGTGTCTCAGTTTTTACAGAGTAGCCATCTTCGCATTTGCAACCGAAGGAGCCCACATTGTTCTCACACTGGCCATTCATACATAAATTGGGATTCAGGGTGCATTCGTCCACATCTACAAGTAATAACGTCCCCACATAATATTAGCATATAGGAGAATCATTGGACAACAACATTCGTTCATTCAAAGAAACACAAACAGGCAAACCTAAACATCCCCTTCTATCCGATGTTGGCACTAGTCCACCAGTACAGTAGCAGCCGTGCGTGCCTGGGTAGTTGGTGCATTGACCACCGTTGCAAATACTGGGGTCCACAACGCACTCGTCAATGTCTTAAAAATGAAGATATTAATAAAATTTGAAACAAAAATAGTGATGATAGATTCGAAAGCCTGGTACGTGTACGAACCTCCACAGGAAATTCCATCTTTTAACAACATGTAACCAGGGGAGCAGGCACAAGTGAAACTTCCTGGTGTATTAATGCAATCGTGTTCACATCCACCATTTCTGATTAAACATTCATCAATATCTACAATACAGACAAAAAATATAATTTTTTAACCACAATGGTTGGCAATCACACAATAAAGCGGTGTATTGCGTGATTGCCCATGTTTGTTTCATTTTTTAATCTAATTTCAAATAATATTAGTAAACGGCCCTTTAAACTAACCTTCGCAGCTACTTTTCAAGTCTGTCTGTTTATATCCTTCGTTGCAAATGCATTGATAAGTTCCCATGAGATTTTCACAAATGCCATTGGTGCAAATGCTGCTGGTTCTCGTACATTCATCAATATCTGAAAATTTCATTACGAAAATGCATCAGCTGATACGCGTAAACGTGTATATACAATTTCGGACCACATTCTTATTGACAAAAAATTATAAACGTTAAATTAAATATAAAAAATATTAAAACCTTTGCAGGAAAGGCCATTGGGAGCTAGTTCGTGTCCGGTAGGACAATCACAGTGAAAACTACCAGGAGTATTTATGCAAGTTCCTCCTCGACAATTTCCAGGTAAACTAATACACTCATTCACATCTGAAAAGCAATAATAACAAGGAAATAATTAAATATTCGTAGAAATTAGTTAGATTAAAATTGGCAAACTTTTCAACAACTTACCCATGCACTGAGGCATCAGAGGCATACTCTCATATCCTTCATCACAATCGCAAGCAAATGATCCGGGAATATTTCGGCAGTGACCAGGTCCACACACATTACTAGTAATGCTACATTCGTCAATATCTGACAATTTAAAAAATACATAAAAATCACTTTTTCACACTGAACTAACTTGAAACATAATTTTTCAATAAAATACTTGCCAGTGCAATTGACTCCAAAATCATCCGGAGCAAAACCAGGATTACACTGGCAGACAAAACTGCCGATTGTGTTTTTACATCTTCCGTTTAGGCAAATTCCGGGAAAAGTGACACACTCGTTAATATCTGCATAAAGATAGACAAAAATACCTCATTATATGACATATTTGCGTACCTTATTCGAAGAACAGTAATCATGCTAGATTTTTAAAGTTCTCCAGTACCTTTGATAGGAAGATTCGGCTTATCTGGGCCTTCTGGTCCACGGATGCAAAGCGCCTCATATTCATCTGTGATTTGTAGATTTTGGTTATTTAAGGAAAATTATTACGTTTTATATTATATAAAACCAAATAGAAATAGAAACATACCGGTTCCAGTTTTTGGGCATGAAGTACAAGGTACTCCCCACGCAGACCCAATAGAGCAGCAGCACACTGTTCTTTTGTATTGACCAGGTAATGGATTATGACACTGACCATGTTCATACTTTAGGTAGCAAGGTTCTTCTCGCAAATCTGTTAAAAATAAAATAGTAATGGTCTAAAATCTGAAATATGGTTAGAAATATTTACGCATAATGTACTTTAAACTTACCAACACATCTTACTCGAGAGCTATCTAAAGTCATCCCAGGAGGACAACTGCATTCAAACGAACCCAATGTATTTATACAGTAGCCACCGCCTTTGCAAACGTCAGGGAAAATTTCGCATTCGTTGATATCTGAAAAAAAATTATGGTACTAATTAATACAAATTAAAACGAAATATAAACATTATGACAGAATGAAATTTTATTACCTTCACACTGCATTCCATCAATCATAGCGTGGCCTTTTGGACATCTAAGAGCTGAAAAAGAATTTTTAGAGAACTTGTGCTACTTTGGGGAATGTTTGCCAATATTGAAAATTAAAGCACGTACTTGCATTGGTACAAAGCTCGCAAGGACTACCCCAAGCCAAACCGATTGAACCACAACACTCAGATTTCAATGTTGGACGTGGAATATTATCCTCGCAGCGGCCATCTCTGATTTTCGTCCAACAAGATCCTTTTCGATCATCTTTATAAAGCAAAAATATAACGAAAGTTTAGCTGTATTATCAACTGTCTATACTCCATCTTCAAAAAGATGCTAGTTTATTTTACAGTAATTTTAGATTATATGTTCCGATATGTATGGGAAATATTCATAAATAACTGATATACGGCATGATATTTTATAAACCTACGAAAATTTCACCCTTAAGTCATTGAAATGATGTTTGTTATATTATTACTAACAAAAAATGTCCCCTTTTATGTCACTGAAATGAAATTTGTGTATATTATCAGGTTGGGCCGTTAACGCCATTATATGATATGGGAAATGCCATTTTTAGAGGAATTTAGTTGTAAATTTTCTTATATTTTTGACAAATCAAATGAGCAAAAAATAAATTGTATGCATAGCTAAAACATTACATCAGAAACATCAGTTTCGCTATAACGGCGTTTTTTAATTATGGCACTTTTTCGATTTATGGCCCACAATGTTTCGTTATACGGCCAAAAAATGCTGTATTTAAGGAAAGTGGCCAACAAATGTGATAAGTTACCCCAATTTGCACAAACAAGGTCGAATTTGGCTAACTTATGGGTTTCACTTCGTTAAAAAGGGAAAAAATGAAAATCACGATGCAGAAAGAATTGATTCCTTATACGGTTATTTGTTTTATGGCAAAGTTTTCCGAAACGTATATAAGCGGGTAAAGCGAGGTATAGTTTAAAAAAATTAAAATTAAAATTTGAATATTTTTTCCTACCACGACAGACACGTCCCGAAGAATCCAGTACTGTTCCAGGGTCACAATCACACCTAAAGCTTCCTTGGACATTTAGGCAAGTGCCACCTACGCAAATTGAACTTCCAGATTCTGTGCATTCGTCAATATCTAATGTTCAAATTGAATATTTTAATTAGTATGCGTTTGGTACAAATACAGTTTGGGGTTAAATTCAATAAAAAAATATTAGCATAATTAAACAATACCTTCACAAACTTGAGTATGTGCGTTAAGTCGAAATCCGGTTGGGCAAATGCATTGGTAGCTTCCAGGAGTGTTACGACATTGTCCATTTTCACACAATAGTGCATTTATGGCACATTCATTGATATCTAAACAATGTAGTTTAAATACAATGTTTTATTTCAGACAACTAAGAAGGAAATTTAAAACTGGTTAAATTTTGGATAACCAACCGGAGCAAATCTTTCCCGTAGTGTCCACTAGAAATCCAGGATTACAGATGCATCGGTAGGAACCTATTAAATTTTCACATGCCCCATTTTGGCATATATTTGGATGGATACTACACTCATTGATATCTAACACAAAATCAGAATTGAATATATAAAATTCATTATGATATTCTGTTTAAAGTATGAAAAATGAAAATAACTAACCTGCTCCATCAGGCATCCTTCCATTGCCATGAAGGCAAAGCTTATCAAAGTCAGCTGTACCTGGTTCGGGACACTTTGTACAAGGTGTCCCGAAACCATATAATTGTCCAGGGTTAGCAGAACAACAACAACAGGAGCGTGTTATCAGGATATGTGAAGGATTAAAACATTGACCATTTTGATATTGACTGTAGCAATATTCTTTTTTGGAATCTAAAACACGTTTTAATAAGTCCACTTAAAGTTGCGAAACACTTTAATAAAATATATCAAAACGGGATAAAATGGTACACGTTTTACCTAAACAAATTTTTCCATCTGGTCCTAAGGTCTGGCCTTCTGCACATTCGCACTTGAAACTTCCACGGGTGTTTTGACATCGGCCATTAATGCAAATCCCAGGTGTATGTTCGCACTCGTTCGTATCTTTATATTAAAAAGGATATAAAAATTGTTGTTTTATACAAGTAATATACATTAAACATCAATTTAAAGTTTAGTTACCTATACAAATGTGGCCATCGGACGACAACATGTAGCCAGCATCGCAAAGACATTTAAAACTACCATCCATGTTTATACATTGTCCATGAGTACACATTCCAGTTTGTTGGCATTCGTCATAATCTAAAATGAGATTTTGAAAGATTAATTTTGGATATACATGTAGTTAAATTTAAAATTATAATTGAGTTTTTCAGACTTACCAACGCAGAAACTTTTATCTGGTGACAACTGGAAACCAGGATTACAAATGCAACGATAGCTTCCAGGAACATTATCGCATCTTCCATTGAGGCAAATTCGAGCATTTTCTGAACACTCATTGATATCTGAAATTTCAAGAAGTATTTCTAGATTAACGAAAAACTTTGATCATGCACACGATTGCAATTCAAGTTATATTAGTCGTATAGAAGCGTACCAACACAGGAGTGTCCAGTTGGCGATAGTACGAAACCTGGATTGCATTTACATAAGAAGGAGCCATCCATATTGGTGCAAACACCATTAGTGCACATTCCAGTCACTTGACATTCATCCCTGTCTTTAAAATAAATTTAATTCACTAAATATTCACTTAAACGATTTATAGCATAAACATCAAATATTCATTATAAAACTTCAATTCGTTCCAATACAAACATCTACATTAATTAACAATTACTGGCAAATTCAATACAGTTTTGGCATCATGTTCTCAGAAAATTCTACCTTTTTTGTACTTTAAAATTAAATTTAATATTGGTTAAGTTTTGACAAATGCACTTACCAACACAACTTTTTCTGTCGGCTGACAAAACGAACCCATCTTTACAAATGCAATCAAAGGAGCCCTTCGTGTTAATACAACGTCCTCCATAACAATAGCCAGGTAAACTGCATTCGTCAATATCTAAACGTAATTAAGAAATAATTAAATAATCATTAATTATTGATAATGGTGAAATTAAATTAGAAATCTTTTTAACCTCACCTGTGCATTCGTATTCCCCTTGATAGCCGGCATTACAAGCACAATGATATCCAAGCTGTAAATCGATACAGTGACCATTTTCACACAATGCTGGATTTAGGGCACATTCATTGACGCTTAATGCTGTTCCTGGCCCTGGTCCTGTATGGGCATCTTCGCAAGTCCGTTTGTAAGAGTCTAACCATATTAAATAATGTGTTAACAAGTTGTTCTCAATTCCAAATTGAGAAATCCCATAAAAAACAATATTTAGGTTGTTTGAGAAAATTATTTTAAATCCACTGTCATAAGACTTGTTGGCTACAAATAAGTACAAATTTAAACAACATTGTTTAGGTTCAAGATTTTAAAATCCAAGTTTACACGATTTCTTTTATTCCAAATTTTAAACCAATTCATTAACAATTTTAAGACATGAAAACTGACAAGCATACAAAACCTTCGTACACATCTTATTTATAGTGGAATAAAGAAAAAAATACTCTTTTAAGAATATATAATTGAAATAGAATTATCAGCAACTGCTTGTTTTCTTAACCCAATTTAAATTTCCTTTTAATATATTTTTGGTAAAGGCCTTAAACATGACAACGTGAACGTGCATATTCAAAGAAAAAAGAGCTTAACAGCCCTACATAATAGACATAGTGGTATTCGTGAGAAGGATTAATTAATACTGTAAAGCATGTGTTGGCACTAACTGAGATAAATGCGTTTAATGTTGTTAGTCCTTCACTTATCCTATTGTAATTTTTAGGTGAAGTGATGAGTGCCACCTTTTATACAAATTTTGATTCATGTCGTATTTCCTAATTGTTTTGTTTTCATGTTTTCATGTTTTTTAAAATTTATTTATCATTCTTTTTTTTCCATTTCGTGCATAATTTGTTAACTTTACAAAAATGCATCGCACCTACCGGTCCCTGGTACAGGGCAAAGCTGACAAGGAGGTCCACCCCAACCCTTTCCCATATTTATTCCACAGCAACATTCCATGAAGGTAATTGGATCATTTAACGCATTTCTGCAATCTCCATTTATTACAGATGTAAAACAGTTTCCACGACGAGCATCTATATGAGATGTAAAATATATATTTCAGGAAGTGTTTTTCAATTATACTGCATAGAATATACCATATCAAATACAATATTATATCGAAATTTGTAAAATTTAATCAAACTCAGCAAATCATTTTAAAAGAAATACTCGTTAACACATCTTAACTTTCATCTTACCGATACAAGATTTCCGAGTTTGAGATGGAATGAAGCCCGAATCACATGTACAGAAATAGTCACCTTCTGTATTGACACATTTGCCGTTGGCACACACTCCATAAATTGCTTCACATTCATTAACGTCTGAAAATAAACAATTAAAAAAACAATTTGTTATAGACATGACTAATTGCTAAAATAATTTACAAGAATATTGGCAGTGTAGTTTTCACATTTCAATATAATGGTATCGTAGATATTTCCGCACCATCCATTATTTTAGGTAGAAATATTCGACATTTTCATGCATTTATTAACGATTAGATGGCCATATAAATACTAACATCGCCAAAGAGCATCTCTTTTTATTTAAATTTTATTTTATTTGTGCGGCATAATTATGCCACTTATTTGTAATTGATAAATGTAACGTCAAACGAATGCAGTATATCGACCAAGGCCGTATATGTCATCACATTTGAGAAGGAACAGGGAGGGAGAGGGGGATAGAGATAGAGTCCCCTTAAAAAAAAGGGCACTTTTACTGCAAAAATATATATTTTTACCTAAGAAACATATTTTCAATGCTGAATGATTGTATATGAAACGCTTCATAACTTACCTTCGCAACCACCACGTTCATCATTCATTTTAAAACCTGGCAAACATGAACACTGGAATGATCCTACGGAATTGATACACTCTCCTCCTTGACAAACCCCTGGCACAGCTTCACATTCGTCGATATCTAATTAAGCAATACAAATAGCTTAGCACCAATAACTTTTTCACATCCCAACCACACTAAATCCATTGCTAATTTATGTTTAAAACCTTGACATTGGCTGCTATGGATGTTTTTAATGTATCCACGATCACATTCCAATTTTGTGGGGCAATGTTCACACGGATGTCCCCAGGCCTTGCCAATGGTGGCACAGCACAACTGTTTCGTGCATACCACACCCTGTAACTGGCCCTCACACATGTTATTGCGTACTTTTCGGTAACAGGGCCCAGTCCTGTAATCTGCAAACACAAATATCAAAACAGTAAGGGGGAATCTCACAAGTTGTTTTATCGTCATAAACGTTGAAATTCTCCTCTGACAGTTAATGTGAAAAAGTATTAGAAGACTAAATTTGGTAAAATGCGATTGTTAAACATGCTCAGATACTTTTAAAACAGTGGCTGGACAGCCCTAGGAGGCCATACCACTTGGATGTCATCTATTATTTTTTACGGATTATTTTGTACTACACTTTTAAATTATTATTCTTATACTAAATTTAACACATATACTTCCAGTTATAACGAGGAAAAGATTTGTGGCTTTCTTGACCTTTCTTATAACTTTTCAATTTACTCACTGTCAACACCATGTTTTCTTAAAATCCAATTAAAGATTTTGCAATGTCATCATTGTTTTCTACCCAAATATTTCACATATTTTTGGCTGACTTTTCCTGTTATCTACGTAACCATCAGTTGTGCTAATTTACACATGTCTTACCAGCTTCACATCTTCTTCCGGTAAAGCCATACACGCAAGCACATCTATCAGGTCCTATGCATCTTCCGCCATTGTTACAGCCTTCCCTGCAAATAGCTTCATAAAATGCACACCAAAAAAAAAGTTTTAATACATTGCATACTAAGATAAAAATTATTCAAAATGGATATGCCAAGAAGTTATTGAAGGTCTTCCTACATTTCACACCATACAAAAAACTTTTATTTAAGATATTAATTAACATAAATAACTGCCCACGCGTCAATTCATTCATGAAGTTATGAAGTTGAAGAATGTCAACTACTTTCGAGAGATTTTTAATTTTTCAAACAAGCTGATTTATGAGTTTATAAGAAGGGAACCAATTACAATCATCTGTCCGCTTCCTGTTTTACGTACACATGTATTTAAAAATTGATAAACAGTAAACATGGCGGAAGGATGGGATGTAACAAGATAGAATTAAAATGCACCTTGTAAAGTTTAAACAAAGACGACCTTTTCTAACCTCGTGGATGTTACTAGTATTTCAGAATATTATTGACAAATAAACAAAGTGCAATGCTTACGTTCCCCGCAGTACTGGCCCGTGAACCCCGGCCTGCAAACACATTTTTGACCCACACATGTGCCCCCATTTAAACAAGTAGCACCGCAGGCGCCAGGATCTGAGGGTGATGATTGTGCTGAAATAGTGTGGAAATATTGGGTTTTTTTTCATGAGTTACCGAACTTGTGCAAAATGTTTTCAAACTTATAAATCTTTCAAAGATCGTTTATTTGCAATGCGGAATCTTTGATATCACAAATATGTGTTTCTTGATTTATATTATTATAATTTATCCAAAAGAAAGATGCATAAAACAGTCACATTTCCAATTGAAACTACAATTGTAGCATCGAAAGTTTATCTTAGTTGTATTTAATATATATTTGGAAAATGTGTAAGATCCAAAAACTCCATGTAGGAAAAACATTATAAAACTAACAATAAATTTCGCATAAAAACGTTTCAAGGAAATATTTTAAAAATTCTTAGCTTTTTAGTTTGAGAAACTAGCGTCTTAAAACAATGCAAGTCACTTAAAGACAGACTGGATTGCAGATAAACGTTCAAGTGAGGAATATTATATTTTATAAATCGACTCACATGAAGTATCACAAGATGGAGACATACTACCTCCATCACACAAACAATAGTTAGGACGGATGCATCTTCCACCTCCGCCGCAATGCCTCGTACAAATAGCTACATTTGTGGAAAAATATTCAAAAGTTGTACATTTTTAATACAATTATTATTTTGTGATTTATGAATAAGAGTCAACTAACATTCCATACAACAAAGCTTTAACTTGGGGTATTAATGTGAGCCTTAGTGACATTATAAAAGGACATACGTATTATACAAAGAGCACTTCCGGGTCGCATTGTCCATCCTGGGCAACAATAGCTTCTGTGACGAGAACCACACACGTTTGGTCTAAACAAAATACGAGCAATCAAATATAATACGTGTGTTGTAAATGAATGAACATGTTTATGAACTGTTACACTTAGACAAACTTAATTAGGGCCATCACTTTAAACTGTGTTTACTCGGGATCTCATTCAAAGATACTAATGCTGAAAACGGTTAGTCCACAACATCTCTAAAAGTTAAAGTTGAAAAGATAACATGCAGCAGTATTTTCGTTTTCAGAAACTTAATTAAATTACTCAAAGACTGCCATATGCACTTCAATGGCATTTCCAGAAAATTCCTTTTATAAAAAAATCTTATAAATTCACGCCTGGTAGGCATATTTATGGTAGTTTCGGTTATAAGTTACCCACAAGATGGTGGGTGACACATAATTGGGAAAACAGCACACATGCAGCTTTACATTATATGGCGTCTGTAGGAAAGCACGATGGATTGCTATACGCAGTAAATCTTTTTTGTGTGTGTGTGTGTGTGTGTGTGTGTGTGTGTGTGTAAAGTTCATATAATGTGTGTTAACAGGCCCATTTCTAAACATAGACACACTCCCTGTCAAATTTTAGTACTGACCCCTGATCATGGTGGCATGAACTATAAATAGGAAAATGTTGCATTTGTGTTGTTTCTACTTTACTTTCAAAATCTTTTACTCCCGGAGAAAACACTTTGAAGTTGTCATCAATCCAGACTCATCTTGCCATGTTTTTTGTTCAAGAAAACAAACTACCGATGTCGAGACTGTAATCAATCGTCACTCGCCACCAGAACTAAAACAGTGTCTACCGACTTTTAAAAATGATACTATACTATGTTCCTTTCATTTAGATCAAAGTTTGAACATTAGTTTAGCCAATCTGTTTATATTGGCATTTCTGGAGCAATATGCACCAATTAAATGAGATATATGCGGTTCATTAACTCCAATATTATGTCTGTCTCGTGCAAACTAACCTCGTACATACTCTCGTTCATAACCTACTGTGAGTATACCCAACTATCATCAAGGATTTTAACGAATAAAACAAATAAAAATAACTAAGTTATTTATATATAAATCAAATACATTTTGATTAGCTTTTTTCGACTCTTTTCTTATTGGAGAAAACTTTTTTCTCTATTGGCACTAATTCAGTTTCATTACAAATATTTTATTGAATAACATTTTGAAAGGCGCGTAACAAATCTAGCTAATAAACTTCAAGTATTTTTAACACCCTGAATTTTTGAAACTAAACTATATTCATTTGTCCTTTAAACTTGTGCAACTTTTCCCTTTTAAGGTAGTCTTAAGGCTGTCCATGATGTTTAGAAAATACTGTATTTAACATTGAAGTGGAACGTCGTTCAATTTCTAAATCAAACAAACCCAGTTTACAAACCTTAAAACTTATCGACAGCTTGTTAACATCCCGTTTTGAAGGACTCTGTTACTTATTTCCGCATTCCACTTACGTTGCTAGGTGGCAGCACATTTTGCAATTTATACAATACGGCTTACAAACATGCATCTACATAAATTCCGCAATTCAATTATCTATTATATTTTAAACACTCGTAGGAATAGGAACCATGAATTTGCATACACATTATTCAAATATAACATTCCCAGACTTCCAAAGTGCATGAAAACATGACTGGTCATTGTAAAGAGACTGCGAATACATTAAACTACATAGCTTACCAAACAGAGAATAAATGCAAATGTGTTTATTTTACATTGTTTATTTTCACTGATTTAACTTTTCTCAAAATGTGGAATTTCTTTTTTTTTAGGGTTTTCTTCTGTTTTTGGTATTCTCACTGACATATACAAAGTAGTGGATCATATTATCAGTTATGCTAAGTACAACTGTATATGCATTTTACACAAACAATATACTATTAATCATAGTTATGCACACCAAACGTTGTTTCCAATTTAATAGTAAGGGGTTAAACCAGAGGGTCAAAGAACGCCCAATATGCAAGGACATTTTCGCTCGGTTTTTTAAAAGATATTCCATTATTTAATATTCTACATGTATCACATTGGATCAAGGGAAACCCCGTTCGATCCGTGTGTGTTGTGTTAACAACAGCCTAAAAGTCCATTGTGACTTTTCATTACAGGATTTCAATTATGTTATTTTGTTCACAATAGTTGTACTGCTATATTATGGCGTAGTTTCCGTCTATCAGCTATCTTCAAACAGCTCTGGAAGTCACAGAAGTGGTGTTGTAGTATCTTTCAATGAGTTTTTCTACTGCGCCATGTAACAAACCAGGAATGAATAATAACATGACTGGAAACTGGCGTTAGCATAAACAATTACCCTTAATTAACACTGTATAAGCTTCTAATAATAGAATTGTTCAAATCAGAATAAAGAATTTGGAACAGACTGCACGTACGTTCCATCCTCGTGCACGTGCAGAAGGATGGAACGCACGTGCCGCTTATATTTGGAACGTCTGTGACATTCCAGACACCTATAGTATTTGAAGATACCTATCGTTATGATATACAGTTTACATATTTGCTCGTATTTGCTTAAAAAATGTTTAAAATGTTAACTTCTTGTTTTCTCACGACAGTGAAATTACCCTGTGTAAATCCGTTAACTGAATCGTGAAGCTGCAACTGATTTGGTGTCTCGTGTGAATAACAACAACCCCTGCAGCAACTTTATAATTTACGCAAAGTAGCCATATTCAAGATTAGCCACATTAGTCTGGAAGGTAAGGCAAAAATCCCCTAGTTCAAGTATTGTGAGGGCAGGGTGGTCTGGCAGACATACTAACAATAAATAAGGAAAACTGTGAGAAGAAATAAATGTACGTATTTAAAAATGTAGTTCCTCCATGCGTACACAATAAGAGAAATTCCAAAAAGCAACCATGCCTAATTAAATTGAGAAACCAGAAAAACAACAGGTTGAGTAAAAGGGAACGGATAGGGGAAAAGGCAATAACGATATGGGAGATACCTTTTACTGGAGAAATGACAATGCAAATCATGAGTATAAACCCCCAAACATTTGATTTTTAAAATTTGTCAAAAGTTTTTTAAGGAATCTTTCTTACATTTTCTACGTCTAAAAGTATTCTCACGATTCATCACATTTGTCTATGAAACTAAAGCAAATTTATTATACTTTTCAATATTTTTTATTTGCAACGTTCTGAACATTTTATTAATATGGCCCATCATTTTTACCGAGTTGGAAACGTGAATATTATGCACTTTAGAGGGTAAAACAAGGAAGGGTGACTAAGATAACTAGTGATAAAATGCATAGGGCATTGCCTCCATGCTACCCCACTACCACCCACGCAAAAAATACAGCTGTTGCATTTCAGGAATCTTTCAATATGCGAATAAAAACTTTGGTCCAAGGAGTGCCCAAAAGAATATTTCACCGCTAACTTTATGCTTGTATTTTTATAGATTTCTCAACGGTCAACACATTTTCATACATTTCTCTGTCCATTTTATAAACTATTCGGAAGTGGTGCTTTTAAAATGCGCTTTCGTACTAACTTTATGTATGGGAAAGTTGGACTTATCACCCACCCATCAGTAAGCAAATACCCTTTCCTTTTTCATAAAAAAACGAGTTCCGGCGTGAAATAACGCAATATCCATACTAAAAAAATCAAGACACACAAAGCGTGCGTTGATAAACATTTAAGCGCTGAATTTAAATGAAGGATATTGGAAATCTGAGATTTTCGTCGTGTGGGGAGGTCTAAGGCAATGAAGAGTTTGAGGATTTAGTTCAGTTTTTTATCCATAGGGTGTTTCCGCATAAGGTAACCCGTTCGTTACCATGTTAACACGGCGAGTTATTACGACAAGAATTTCTAGTACTACTGCAATAACCATCTAAATTTGATACAACTGTAATTCGAGCTGTACACTGGCAAGAACTTTAGCAGTAACTCCACAAGTGCACATTCATAATATACAGTAAATATAGTGGTAGTTTTTAATTCCAACATTTTATATTCACTGTTAAGTCAATCACTAATGGACGGTTTTACAAACTTGTTTACTCGACCATTAAGAATTAGTCTTAATTGATAATCAAGTTTAGCTAATTTTAAGGTTAATAGCCAAATGAGATGGCGTTTTCAATCTGTATTCATATACAAGGGCTTAACCATGGCAGACAAATATAGCACGTAGTTAAAATAATCAACATTCGATCATAAATACAGTATAGTGTGCAAATGTTATAGGACAACACCAGATACGGTGCTTTTAATGGTTTATCTCAAATCGTATAGCCTAAACAACATAAAAATGCAATTACAGTAGAAACCCTTTTAAACTGGCCTTCTCTTAACCGACACTCCGGCTTAACCGGCGGTTTCAGACGGCCATAAAAAATGAAATTTCCTCTAAACATCATCCAGAAACGACATTAAATATTCCTGCAGTATGTTGATTATTTTGATAATATTTTGTAAAAATGCTAACACAAAATATAGATAATAAATTAAATAAGTGCATATTATATTAATATTATTATTTATACAAATTCCGAGTTAACAGCTTATATATCCCTTATATACAGTATAAAACTGTGTTTAACCTCATTACCATTAAAGAATTTTGAATATTTGTAGTGTGACCATGAGCCAGTATAGTGAGCAAGTACCCTAATATTAGAGCCATACAGTAGCTCGTTATGCATAGTTTTTGGTTACCAGACATGTTGTAACGGAAATTTAGAGGGCGTTTATTTTAAAGTGGAGTCGAAACTTAACACTAGACCCACTTCCACAACGAGACACTATTTGGTGTCGCCAACAACGATGTTATGACTTGATGTTGAGAATGTAGCCCTACAGTTACACCCAAACCTACTCAATTTTAAAAATATTTAACCAACAAATAAATAAAAACAAAGATGTTTAAGGGAGACGTGTGAGAGAAAAAAAAACGCCCTAATGTGTTTCCCAGTTGTGAACAACTCTGTTTTAAGTTTCAATGTTAAACGAATCAACTTTCAAGAACACAATACATTAAATAACAGTAAAAAATGTGTACAGGGTGCGAACGATTCATGATTCACCACCATTGATGTATTCTAACGGCGGAAATAGTGTGGGTAATGAAACACAACATCCACGATATTTAATCAAGATATTTAAGGAAAAGTACTACTTGCATTTCCTATTCACAGGGTCACTAGCCTCGCTCTTGTAAAACAATATATCAGTTTTTTTTTAATTTTTCAACGCATTGAACATTATAAATTTTTCAAAAATATTTTTACACAAATAATTGTTCAAGTTTCTTACAAATAATTGCAGATTTCTGATTCAATATGACCATTTGTGTTTTAAACAAAACACATTTTTGCTGCAATGCAAATACTTTTACAAAAATTTTTACAAAATATACTTTACAGTGTGAGCATAGTATATTTAGCATATTTCAGGAATTTCATTATAAAACTGATTAAACTCCATACAGGTACTGTCACACATCCCAGACACTGACTTTAAAAAGGCAGTAATTTTCTTGGTTGATACGAGTACTTTAACCTATTTCGATGAAAATGTTTCTCATTAAAATTAAGATTTCATCAGGGATCATGCATGCAAAATCTTTTAAACAACTTCATTTATGACGGATTTACTTTCAACAGAGCCACTAATCTAAATAAAAATAAGGAAAACCAATTTAAACTGTGCAAGACCAGTTGATGATAATGATGATGATGATGTCTTGCTAATTGAATACAAGTATTATCTTGTCAGTCTACAGTAATGTGAAAATAGAATTGGCCTCGTTAATAATATCTTATCGAAATGTAGAAACCGATAAGTATTCAAGGGGTCAAGCTTTCCGTTATGCAATAATACGAAACAACATCCTAAAACAGCCTCAGTTGCTTAACAAGACATGGAAAATTAAATACTACTAGTATAATTAGGTTAAATTCATGACTACTACTAAACTAAATTATATTTGCAAGAAATTTTATCTGATAAACAAACTATTTCTATGATATAGCAACAACAATTTGTAAATTGCTAACATAGTATATAGAGCTGTCATTAATTTCTCTTTAAATGTGATCATCACATAATAGTAATAATAATTAAGATAATATACAAAGAATTTTACATAAATTTAACATCAAGAATTAATATTTAAAGCTATATAGTGTCTGCAGTTGCCATTGCTAATAAGATATTGGATTATAGTTACAATATCATTATTCAGATGGTATCACTAATTCATCTCCAAAGCCTTCTCAAAATATAACATGTATTTCTAAGTATATATTGTTGGAATTATATTATATATGTTACACAAAGTTTTACAAGTGACTAGCGCAAAACTGGCCAAAACATGTTAGCATGCAAAGCTTTTTGGATTTTGAAAATGATTGATGGTCTTATTATAAAGGAACCATAAACCATACCATTTGAGGAACATGTTACCTGTTTGGATTCTGTATTACAAAACTAAGGTGTAAAATACTGGCGTTATTTGTGTGATTCAGACAAGCGTTCAAAATTAACGTGTCAATTTGTGCATGTTTTCTTGAACGAAATGTTGAATGGGATGAAAAAGCTGGGTCATGAACGAAATAACATTTGAGAAGATTTTATGCACCGACAGAAAAGGACGTGATCCTAAATAAACACGAAATAAATGCATCTATTTAAGATGGGTTAAAACAGCGAGTAAGTGAACTCTGTATGGCAGGAACCAAAATGCCTTGATCAAACAAGGACATCGGGAAAGTTTTTGGCACAAACTTCAGGAAGCTCGGCTGAAATGAAAACATGCACAAGTCGATGCCAAGTGGGACTACCAAAATCCCAAGGCAAAAGAAACATCATTTCAAATAAAAAAGCCATTTTTCAAATTTTCACGTCAGGTACAACAGCTACAAAAACATTGCACTCTCCAAAAAAAAAAAAAAACACTAACAGTTTTCAACCTAAGAATAGATCTCATAACGGGTTCATTAAAGAATGTAACATGTACACTTCCTGGCTATTACATAATTTTTTTTAAAAAAATGCCCCCATTGATCATCGAGAGCGTGCATGCCTTTAAAATATTAAACATAGTTAATAGACGGGTTTAAGTGACTATAAGTCGTAAATTTCCCGTTATTAGTCATTAATGAACCTCATAACTTGTAATTTTACATGTCCATGTGCTAATTGGTATAATTAGGAACAATTTTCCTCCATTTCAACACTCTTTTAGTTTTATGTAGATTTAATCTGTGTTTTTAGAGGTAATAAAGTCACCCCATTTTAATATTGGGGTATATGAGACGCCAAATGCATTTTCTCCAAGTTTAAGTTGTATTTGTATCATCTAATATAATTTATTTAAAATTATTTTGCATAATTTCAGAATAATTTCAGCCCAATAAGTAAATGGCACCATCTGCCATCACTACTTTGGATTATCTGGATTTTTCACAACAACATAAACATCTTAGGGATACAACCACTAAGTTATCAGAAATTCAGTTAAGAAAGATATTAGATGCCCATTGAGTCCATAAACCACTACATGTAACAAATGTGACGATAAGGACTTTAATCCCAACCATGATTTGACAATTCTGATGACAGTATAGGTCAAATTGAACGATAGTCTGTTTCACTAACTTTGAACAGCATGGTACTTGATATTTTTGTGAAATAATTCTCAAGAAGGTACATACCCTCCTAAAGGTGCCGTGGGTTGACCCTGGGCCCCAGATTGGGTCACCAGATTACTAACACCATTCCTAGATGGAGTTGGATTCTGCTTTGCAAAAACTCCTTGAAGAATCGCGGCCAGCCAGCATATCCTCAAGCACAACAGGTCCATTTTTGAAGAATGATGAATAGAAAAATCTTTTTTATGCGGAGATCTTGTAACGCCAGCAGCGAATCACACTTTGGATACAAAAATATTGACCAGAAGATGGAAGAATGTGGTGAAAATGGTGCACCATAATGATTCGCACGTCCTAACCGCCTCTTCCTCAGTTTAAAAATCCCGAACTAATTCCGAGTTGCATCACTTTTTTTGCATTTATCTACCATTCACAAACTATATACTGTTAGTTCATTGTGCGGCTAATTCCCAAAAAAAAGTGATGTTGTTTTGGTGGTGTCTTTCCTTTCTCCATACACAACGTGCTCTATCTTAGGCCAGGATAGAGGAGAGAATGAGCAGCACTAGTTTCTCTCTCACGGAAGTCTTCATAGTCACTGACTGATGGCTTGTGCGGTGTCGAGTTAAAAACTCAGACACAGGCTGGCCGACTTCACCCCCTGCAATTGGTTCCTTCACTCCATCCACACTTTTTTAATCTTTTTAGCAGAAGAGTCTTTGCACTTTAGGCCTGCGCAGTTTGATCGTATCGACGACGTTGCTGCTTTCAGGAAATGAAAACTTTCTTAACTTTATACTTCTTCTCAGATTTTTTTCTAGCTGAGGAAATGATCGGTCAAGAAGTATTCAAAATTTATGGAAAAATTAGGAGAATTTATAGACTTTATAAACGCCATTTTCTGGATCTTATACCGTGGTTAGTAGCCATTAACTTAAAGAAAACCATTTTTAAAGTACGAAATGTATGTAAAATTTCAAGAAATATTGAAAATTTGTAATAATTTGGTGGAGGGAAAAATTTAGCGGATTAATACACTTAATAAACGCGATTTTTTGAAAAATCAAAGGCTTTTTTGCGTTTTGATGGATTTTATGAAATGGGATTATAACCACGGTGCATAAATAAACCATGACCATAAGTCATTAACTTAAAGATAACTATTTTTGAAATCCATGTACATGTTACGAAATGTACGTTAAATTTCAAGTGGAATTGCAAATTTATGATAATTTAGTGGGTGAAAGAATTTTGAAATTCGTATACATGTAACGAAATGTATGTAAAATTTCAAGTAGAATTGAAAATTTATGATAATTTAGTGGATGGAGGAATTTTGAAATTCATGTACATGTAACGAAATGTATGAAAAAAATGCTACCATAAATGTGATACATGGGTGACCACAACAAATAAATTTCAGTGAATAATGAATTGTCTAGTTTATCATATATGAAAAAGGGGAAACGTGAATTTGTAACGTTTTTGCAGAGGTTAAAATTGGTCATAAGTATAAAAAAATTAAAATAACATGAAATGAAAATTTATTTTGATTTTTATTTAGTTTGGACTTGAGCTGCACCTGAATAAGCATTCTAGTGTGAAACGTTTGGGGGTTTTTTTTCAAATCAGTTTTTTTTTGTTAAAACTGAGTGTTTAAATTATTACAAATGTATATCACAAAATTTCTAGTTTTTTTTGTTAATGATAGATTGTGAGTAGCAAATCAAATGTTTTTGGATTATCAAGCTGGTCATCAACCCAAGTTAGAACTTCGATACGTGTGCTGAATTGGCAAATTTCCCATTCACGATTCTGACAAAATGTCAGATTTATTAAGAAATACATCTGTCTAGGAAATATGCTGAATGACTTAATGCTTACACGATCACGTTCTGATTGTTGGAAAACTTGTATCAGGTTATCATAATGAACATAAATCTGCATTTGATACGCGTGTGTGTTATGTATCAAATTAGAGAATGTTATTCAGGAACTATTGATACGTGCCAGATAAGTTTTCATGAAGTATTAGTTGATTTGTGAATATATTTATAACAAAATACAGTGGAACCTAGGTTTACGAACGTCTCTGTCTACACTCTGTCTGAAAACACCATGTGTTGTTTCGCCTTACGAACGATGAATCAGTTCACGAACACATTTCTCTGGAGCACCGATCAAAGGTCCGAGTTTCTGCAATTGTTTTACTAGTTCCAGCAGAACATCTTTGCTACGGATAAGTTTTACTAAATACAAGAAACATAAAAAATGTGTTAGAATTTCAAAAGATTCAAATTAAAAACGAAATTAGTTTCAAGGATCTAGCCTCACTTGCAAATATGGCAAAAGTTCGTCTCTTGTTTTATCCACGCCAATTGCAGATGCAATGGATGACAATCCATTGATGACGTCGATTTGAGACTAAATCATATAATTAACAACAGAATAGAGTAGAATAATACAAAACAATGTTTGTTAAGTAAATTTCTTAAACAGAATCTGCGAATGAACTTGATTCACAGCAACGTCAGCATGACGACAACACGTGGGTGTCTTTATTTCCTATAATGTTGGAAATCATGATTGTATATATTAAACTGCTTTCTTCTAATATTACTGTTATATTTATTTCCTTTCTGTATTATTTCCACACAAAGCCATAACATGTAAAAAAAAATTCTAGGACAAAGAACGCATTTGAATTTACATTTATTGCAAATGGAAAAATTCATTCGATCCCAAACTTTTCGGTTCACGATCAAGGTCAAGGAACGGATTAAGTTCGTAAACCGAGGTTCCACTGTAGATAGATATTTTCCTAGTATATGTTTGAAAAATTTCACCCTAAAATTGCAGGTATATGCTAATGATAACGAAACATTTTGTGGACATGGGCGTAAACAGTATTTACTACAAGTTATATTGTATTAGTTTAAGATGTGTTGAAAATGACCTGCTTTACTTTTTTAGAAAAGTAAAACAGTTTTCCTTTACATTTATTGATCTTTATATTGATAATTATATGTTGCTGCTTAAATTTCCTCTCAAATGTAACCCAGTTGGTTGCAATGACAGAAGCAGTCATTAATAAAATATGAAGGAATGCGAGTAAAGATCACCAGAGTCATCTGAGGGTGGCATTTTAGGGTGTCTTGAAATTTGAGAGTGAGTAACATTAAAAATAACAACTACATGAATATCGAGTGTAGAGTGTACATTATCTGAACATGTGTACGAGCGCAGTAACACGCAATTAATAACAAAATTGCACGGAATAAAGTGCTAATGTCGTTCTAATAAGCACGAAACAGGGTATAAAATTAAAGTCGTAAAGACAAGATGGAAATTTTATCAAAATTCTCTACTTTTTATGCGTTTCTTAATTAGTTGAAACTTGAAATATTTGAAATATTACACTAGGTTGAATAGAGATGCGTCACGAGTTAACACAAATTATATACTCATGTAACTAATGAAAAATATTTTTTATAAAAATAATTTTGCCTTCTTATACTCTGAAAGTGTCTCGGGGGTCTTTCATTCACTCTCGGAACAATTTGAGAAACTCTGCCCTAGGAAAAAAAAAATCTTGATGAATGCAGCTGCTTAAAAATGTTCACAAAATATATAATTCTCAGTCCAAATAAGTTGCAATTAAACATTACGACTACATAAATATAGACTACTGCAAAATTATTTGCCACTTTAGAGTTGCATGAAAGTAAAAATGTCCAATATGTACTTTATTATCAGTGTAAATTTAGTTTTTGCTAGTCTACGAATTATACAGGGTGGGGACAAAAAAAAAGAAACATTTTTCATAAATTCGTAACATTTGTTTTTTAATCAAAGTAAATCTAATTTTGCACAAATATAGACAACAAACGTACGAACAAAACACCTATTTCAATTTGCACTCAATGTGTTCTCCACCATCCATCCGCTGCAACACTTGTATGTGCCTTTGACGAGTCGATTACTGTTTCGATCAAGTATATCTCGAGAGGCCAGAACTCTTTGACATCACGAATCTTTGTTCGGTACACTTTTTGCACCAAATTACCCCAGATGGTATAATCAACGGTGTTCAAATCGGAGCTATTAGGTGGCCAAAGGGTAGGTGGTAGAAAATCTGGAATCTCTCGACGGACAAGTGAACAGTTTCTGGTGCACCATCTTGCTGAAACACAAACAAGTCCGAAAACACCGTATATCTGGGGGAATTTGGTGCAAAAAGTGTACCGAACAAAGATTCATGATGTCAAAGAGTTAAGACGCCGAATTCTGGTCGCTCTGGATGAACTTGATCCAACAGTAACTCGTCAATTGTCCAATGGCGTGTGTTGCAGCGGATGGAGGACACTTTGAGTACAAATTGAAATAGCTGTTTTGTTGGATTTACTTTGATTAAAAAACAAAAAAGTTACGAATTTATGAAAAACTGTTCCTTCTTTTTTGTGGCCACCCTGTATAAGGTCCCAACAACGTCCAATCACATAATTTACCTGCTAAAGTTATTACCCCGCAAATGTCACCATGGTGGCTTCTTTTTTGTTTTTTGGGGGTTTTTCAACTTTTTTTTCCAACAATTTTGATCACTCAACACATTAAGATTTTTCAAATACCAAAAATTCTCTGGAGTAAGATATGGCGGAATGCATCTTAAAAACCTCATTAATTATGTCATTTGAGTTAGAAATAAAATTAAGAGGGCGTCCGACCTGATGCCACGAAAAGATGGCGGCCAAAAAACAGCCAGCATTACTCGACGTTGATAAAATGAGTTGGATGCTCCTTCGCGGGCTTGCATTTGTGTTACCACGAATATTATTTTATCTATTTATTTTTTTTTAAAAATCCTACCCTTTGGCCTTACTTTGGTTGAGCGCAATTTCGTTAAACATATCCCTGACATACTTTACCGGGAGCCCGCAAGGTCGTGGGTGGCCTGTCTTTCATCGCAATTGAAAAGATGAACTAAAAAGTATCAAATTCATTTAAATTTATTAAATAAGTTGCGAGACTGTTGTTTTTTTTATTTCTTGAAATTATTATTTTTTTAGCAGCAATTATGAAGTTCAAAACGATGTTAATGCTTAGGGGCCATTCAAAAAGGACGTCCTCAAGAGGGGGTAGATGGGAGGGTCTGCTAGTATGTGGACACCATGTGGACAGGGAGGGGGCGGGGGGAAAGCTATAAAATGGACGTCCACTAATGATGGTATTTTTCAGTTTTTGGATTTTCTGTTTTATTGAGTTTTAAAGGTCAGGGAAAGCGGAAATGGACACCGGAAGAAATGTGCCCCCAGACCCAAATGTACTTGAATTTTTAAAACTTCCGGAAAGTCGGGAATTATGCCTAACTTTGTGTTAAACACCAATTTTAGGCTGGAATTTCCCTTCGAGGTCAGGAAATTTAGGTTAATCAGAAAAATCTGGAAAAATGTTGTGGAATTGGTAGCGAGGTGGGTGCTTGGAAATTTTATAGGATGTGCCTTTGTATGTGCCAACAAATTTTATGGACACCCTACTTTTCAAAAAAAATAAATATTAAGAACTTCCATGATGATTGGAGATGGGGGAAGGGGCTAAAATGGACACTATGTGGACAGGGGGTAGAGGAGGCAATTTTTGGAGAAATTTCGGGGACGTCCTTTTTGAACGGTCCCATAAAGGCGGTATCTTGCAGTGAAAATAAATTATTGCAGGATTCATAAAACGATTTGGAAGTGGTTACAGAATGCCAAAAAAGCAAGAACTGACTTTGTCTAATACTTTTAAAATAAACATAGTGTATTATTTGACCTAGAATGAACGCCTATATCCAGAAGCATTAAAAGTTAATTGCTTTTCTAGCCATTTGCTCTAATCAAATTTACCACCCACATCTTTAATGGCAATTGAAAGGTCCCTAAAACACTACGAGCAGGTTGTTTTTTAGCTTCTATCGAGGGGATGGATACATTAAAAAATCTTAATAAAACACATTTAAAGAATGTAGGTTTATTACAAATGCTCAAAGCCATTAGTGGTGATTTATGGCCAGTTATCTGAAAGTCTTTTCCCCAAACATGAAGCCTAACATACAAACATAATAATAAAAAGATGAGAAAAAAATAAATAAATATGCCAATATTTTAAAAGTTGACGGTGAGGGTCACTCGTCTATAATCGATAGCGAAGACAGTGAGGAGTTTTGGAGAAGAATTTGATGAAGATTTCCTTAGCCTTACAAAACTTTCTCGGTTTTCAAAAGTTATCAGCATTTTGACCTCAGATTACGGGACCAACCCTGAAATCCCACAATTTCCCACGGGACTTTGATTTCTGCGACGAACAAATCATTTTTTTAGCAGGAATTATTTTTTATGCTTGAGTTAAGGGAGGAAGGAGGAGAATAGGAAAGCAGTGTCTATGACACGGCTTGAATTTTTTAAGAGTGGCATTATCATAATCGCCTATTTTTTTAAGTGACAAAAGCGGCAACAACGCATACTTCAACAAATTTAGACGTTAAATATGTAACGAGCGTGTGGATGATGGTTAGGAACAAACTACAAGGAAAATGCCCCAAGATTACCATAAAAAACATGAGGGTAAAACTCATTAGCTTCATAAGAGTTAAAGATTGTCAACGTTCTTAAGATCACCAGATTATAAGATTCTCTTTAATGATGGTATTTTCCAGTTTTTGGATTTTCTGTTTGAGTTTTAAAGATCTGTGAAAGGGGAATTGGACAGCGTGTGTCCCCAGTCCCAAATGTACTTGGATTTTAAAAACCTCGGGAAAGTCGGGAATATGTCTAACTTTGTGTTAAACAACCAACTTTATTTAAGGAATTTCCCTTCGAGGTCAGGAAATTACGTTAATCAGAAAAATTTGGAAAAATGTCGTGAAATAGGTAGAGGTGGGTGCTTGGAAATTTCTAGAATGGGCCATTGTATGTTCCAACAAATTTTCTGGACACCCTACTATTAAGGACGTCCATGAGAGGGGGAGGTAAGGATCTGGGCTAAAATGGACACCATGTGGACAGGGGGTGGGGGTCTGAGCTAAAATGGACACCATGTGGACCGAGGATGGGGGAGGTCGATTTTTGGAGCAATTTCGGGGACGTCCTTTTTGAATGGTCCCTAAGTTTAATTTTGATTCATGATGGCATCCAAGAAGCTAATATCATGAGCTTATAATCCATTTTTTGTAAAGCAGCACCCAGAAGTCAAATTATTATCCTCATTAAAATAAATAAGAGTGGGGGTGGAATTTTGAAAGTGGGATGAAATTTGTGTGCGGAAAAGTGTGACGAAAATGTGAGAAAAAATTGTAAATATACAAAATAGCAATATCCTCTGTAAATCAAAAACAGTTCTTCCTTGTTATAGATCTCCATAAAAAGTCACAATTACATCGTTTTGGTAAATTGGGTACGAAAATAAGCACACCATATATCATTCAAATTTATTTATGGTATAAGTTTAAAAAGGTGCCGCTGTAGAAAATTTCAAAACCCCAAAAATAAAGTTGACGAAATTCAAAGAATGAGGTTGAATATAACTATATTCGCCATCTCTGGCTTAGTTTGAAAAATGTATTGCAAGGAGGGGGGAGGAGGAAAGTTATAATTTGAAAACTATTTTTAAACTCTTTAGTACATGTTCAGGATTTTAGCCTACTTAATGTTTCTTATATGCAGGGGGTAATATTTTTTTGCTCGAATATCAAATCGTTCAGCTTTATTCTAACCACAATTACTAGATGAAGAAGAAGAAGAAATAGGGGTTGTGTCCTATGTTCAGAATGATCAAGTGAATCCTAGAGGGTCAATGAATCCCGCTTTTTAGTAATTTAAAGCTGTGTCAGACAAGGGGGTAGAACGTCGGCCCCAACTCAAGTATTTCTTAGGAAAACTGAGGCATTAAGAGCATCCCCGAAGAATTTTTATGGGATAAACGTTTTACGCAGGTTTTTGTTGACAGTAGCAAATGCTTAAGGTCAAATTGGGTCAAAGTGCAGGCTGAAAAAAAATAACTTATGGAAATATTTTCGCGCATTCTCTTCGTCTTTACTTTTAAAAGCCATAAATTTGTCTCCATATAAATCCAGGATTTATAGAACGATCACCGCATGACATCAATCCCCACTATTTCGTATCATATATACATTTTTAACAGATTAAAACGCATCACTTGTACAAAAATAGTGGCGTGAGAATCTACTTTATACATTATAAAAAATATAGCCATTTTCACCATTTTTTAATAAACCTGTTTTTGGTTTTAATGTACTAAAATTTAGATGCACTATTAAATTACAAGCCATTGATAAATTTATTTAATTACTTGCATTTATTTAGAGATTATCCAATTAATTTCTGCAAACCAGTGAACAAAACAACAACAAAAAACAATCTTGAGGAATATTACAAGATGTTATATGTACATTTCAAATTAGAAATTTTACTTCTAGTGTGATTTTGTCTATAGTAGCGAATTTTATTCATAAATTTTAAGATTCTTTACTTATAAAAATTATGAAAACTAAATTCTCATAAGGAGCCATTCAAAAAAGACGTCCTCACGAGGGGGTGGAGGAGAGGGGGTCTGCTGGCATGTGGACACCATGTGGACAGTGGAGGGAGGGGGGTAATCATTGTGGACGTCCATTAATGATGGTATTTTTCAGTTCTTGGATTTTATGCTAATGTTTTAAAGGTCAGTGAAAGGGTAAATGAACACCAGTTGTATGCTGGAATTTAACTTCGAGGTCAGGAAATTTTCGTTTTATCAGAAAAATCTGGAAAAATGGGTTGGAATTGGTAGCGAGTAGATCTTAAAAATTTATAGGATGGGTTTTTTTATGTTCCAAAACATTATTGGACACTACTTTTCAAAAAAGCCATTAAGGACGTCTACGAGGGGGGAGGGGGGTCTGGGCTTAAATTGACTCCATGGGGTGTGGGGGAAAGAAAGGGGCAAATTTATGATGGAATATCGGGGACGTCCTTCTTGAATGTCCCCTAAAGTTACCTGAGCTTTGATGGGCCTAACATAAATTCATTATCTAAACACAAGATACATGCATATTAAGATGTTACAACATAGTATTGAATTTTCCGGTTATTAGATTTTCTTGAATGTCTGAAATGTTTTTAAGTGTCTTCATTAATAAAAAAATTGATGGACTAAAGTCATAACATTAGCAAGTTTAAAAAAACAAAATTTCACTAAGTTTTCAGTAACTTTGCAAAAGAAAGTATTAATTCTTAATTTAGCGTATAATTTGTCGTGAAAATCAGAATTATCCATTGTTAATTTAAGCTAATTTATTACATTATATTAACGTCAGAATCTATTTTAAATTGCCTAGTTGAGAACCAATCTCAATTACTCCTGTTAGGTGGATTACACGAATAAATACAGATTATCCTTTTGCTGATGATGAATATCTCAAATGTACAAAGTTCACCATCGTAGTTATCTATTTTAAAAGTTGATTGAGCAGCTTAGAGCAATATTTTTAGCAAAAAAAATATGTGCTAACTTAGTGTTCATGAATAATGCAAAGCCCTTTTTGTATGAAATAAATAAAATAAGACGTCAAAGAAATTGCGATAGACAAGTATTTATGAAGCGTCCTCGCCCCTTGGATTGCACACTGAATGCACTGTACAGGACTGGCAAATTAATCGCGTGTCTAATGGCGCTTCAACATCTGGTGTTTATCATTGACTGACGAGTTTAGACTGGATAAGAACGCGTCACTTGAAATTAGCAAATAAACGCATGGCAACAAAAATAGTTTTCGAGAAATTATTACCAAAACATGACAAAATATTGTCATTAATGCTTTTTATTTCAAATAAATTCAGTTTATTACCATTTTAGTTTATATTTCACTTATAAATAACTTATTCTGGCTATAAAAACCATGTGGAATGTTCGATATGTGTTTAATCTCAAGTAGAACGACAGGTTTATAAAATTATAATAACATCGTTTGTCAGAACAAACCCGCTTTCTTAAACATACCATAACATTTTCAAAAATAAATTTTGGGCTTTTAAACAATAACTAGAATTTGGCTAATAAAACAATTTGAACAACGACATTTGGGATGTCACACTATTAGAATTATTATATAAGATTGTACCATATCAAGAACGGTGCAATTTACTGTGCAAAATATAAAGGGCCATTGATTCAATTGCCATATATAAGGGGTGTGGGCAAAAATGGACACATGTAGACAGGGGAGTAGGGGGCGGGTAAATTTTTGGAAGGATTTCGAGGACGTCCTTTTTGAATGGCCCCTTTAGTTACCTTTCACTACTAAAAATAACTAAAATTTGGGTATTTAATTTTTTCTACATTTTCTGGTCACTACTTTAAAAAAAAAAATTAAAAAAAAATTAAGGACGTCTTTAAGGGGTGAGGGGAAAGGAGGGGGGCCGGGCTGGGCAAAAATGGACACCATGTGGACAGGAGGTAAGGTAGGGTCAATTTTTAAAGGTATTTCGGTGACGTCCATTTTGAATGGCCCCCTACAGATTTTTCTATCTCCCCAGGGCTATGATAAATTAAATTAAATTAAACAAAGCAAGATTGTTGGCGCAACAGTAAGAAAGCGAGGAGGATCAGACGATTAATCTTGATAATTATTAAAATCAATAAATATATTCGGAGGGTGTTAAAAAAGACGAGTATATATGAGATTAGCGCACTCCACCCAAACTTACACACCATTAAGTTTTAATTTAAAACGTCAGCGCGGGTCTATTTTGTTATCTGAGCGGCTAATCTGCAACTTAAACGCTGGACAATAATTTCTTAACAAGTTTTTTCTTCGCAAGGGTGGCGCCAAAACAACACATCCCATTAACAATTCATTATTTCGAAAGCACGATGTATAGACAAACACGAGCAACGTACAAATCAAACCCTTTTTCGGCCATTTTTAAGAACCAAAGAACACGTAAAAGCTGGTACACGTCTATTTAGCGCTTGTAGTGATTGATCATTACACCGAGTAAAATTAGTCGCATACACTACATGGATGGCCTCGATTAATCTTAACGTTAATGAGCATTTGAATATTTTAGTGAAACAGGACATGTCATTTATTTTCACTTTCTCAATTGGAATTTCATTATACGTACATCTAGTGGAAACCTCGATTATCCGGATGAATGTGGACCGAGCCTAACCCCCGTACCACAGTTGCTCAAATTGCATGAGCTTAAGACTGAGCTGCGTCTCAAGTCCCAGATCCATACCACAGCTGCACAGAAAAATGGCCAAGACGAGCTCAAGG
>JAQGAE010000073.1:0-63388 GCA_034696685.1 Julus scandinavius | reverse complement strand
TTTTTCGATTTACGGCCCACAATGTTTCGTTATAACGGCCAAAAAAATGCTGTAATTAAAGAAAGTGGCCAAAAAATGTGATAAATTTCACTAATTGGCACAAATAAGGTCGGATTTGGCTAACAATAAAACTTATGGGTTTCACTTCGTTTAAGAAGGGGAAAAAATGAAAATCAAAATGAAGAAAGAATTGATTCGTTGTACGGCTTTCCGCTTTACGGCCAACTTTTCCGGAATGTATCAAGGCCATAAAGCGAGTTATGGGTGTACTAGAGCCTACATTATACCCACCCCTTGCCTTATTAATTATACCAACCTGGGTCCTCAAAGAAAATGGCATATCATCCATGAAAGAAAATTCCCATAAAATCAATGTCACATTTAGGCTGTAATACTGGGTGAAGTTTTCCATTATTAGGATATAGTTATAAATTTAATAATTGCATGCTGACGCCAAAATCCCCTTAACGTAGGCCAAACCTGTTAACAGCGAGGCTATCGGTGATTGCCATCCATCTAGGGTGGGAGTTTTGCTGGTTCTGTAAGAAATAATTACCATTATCAACATACCATTCAGCGCAATTTAAAAACACCTGCTTACTTCTTGAAGTTACAACAGTAACATAATCACAATTCGATGTCCTAAAGCCAGCAGACACAATTCGTCAATAGTTATGTATATACTTACCTGAGTAGATTGCTGTAACCTGTGTAAACACAAACACACCACAATCACGAAACTTTATTACATATATGCACGACGGAAAAACATCCAAAATGTGTTATACAAAAATTACAGCAACACAATAAATGAAATGGTTATCGAGTCTTGAATATCTTGCTATCTTGGCATCTATCTGTAGTTGATAGTCCAATGGGTATTGTCCGAAAGTATCCTATTGTACCACTATGGTAAAGAACAAATCACAAGACTTAACAACAACAATATACACCGAAATTCGACTGGCTACATGCATTTTCTAGCTTACTTTTCTAAAAAAAATAATTTACAATTACTTACAACCTGAAATATAACTTACCATTTCGTATACTATTGAACCCACTTTGTAATGACGTATCTCGAGTATGTTTTTTTTTAGGAGGGGATAAAGAGTGTAGAAGGTTTGCCATATATAGTTTAGGAGTGGATATGGGGAGATTAAAAAGATGAAGACAGTCCATCGTACCCGAAGCGCTGACGGAGTCAGTAGGTCGATGCCTAGATGAAGATGCACATGGACTTTGTTGGCATTTTTTTTTTGTTAAATTCAAACATAATCGTCAATCTTCAGCATTCGATTTGCTACATGGCAAATTCGAACGTCCGTTGGCCATCTTTTCGAACAACGTACCGCTTCACGAGACAACATTCGAAAAGATGGCTGACACCCGTTCCAATTTTTATAACTATAGGTATATCCAATGATGGGGGGGAAGGAGGGGGCGATAAAACATTAACTTTTGTGAAGAACATTTAGTCATTTTTTGAAAGTTTAATGTTAATAAACCAAATAGACATTAGCGTGAATAATGCGCATCAATAATGTAAATGTCTCTTATGAAATTCTTAGATATTAAATGAGTGTAAACGTACTGTCTATATCTCAAGCGTTCAACCAACGGCCCTTCTATCAATATTTATCGACTAAAATCTTTGGCTACGCTTTTCCTACGTTTCAGAATCATGTTAGCTATAAAATTAATCAATTTCGCTTACCTTTTCTCGTACTTCGGACGTTTATTATGGTGCTTTCGTCAACTTTTTTGCTTTTTCGAATACATTTATTTGAATTCGAAATTCCAACGGTCGCGGGTTGTGAATGTCTTTTAGAAGGAGCGCTGTGTTCGGCGAGGGTCATTCGCGATGGTATGCTTTAAATCGTTAATCGTGGATGGGGGTCCATGAAAGGTACGGAATGTATAAGAACTTCGCAATTCTTGACATTTTTCACAGTAAATTTACTGGACATCATATTTATAATGATTGACCATACAAACAAAGTATTGCATTCTTGTGGCATTGGTTAAAAAGTTGAGAATCAAACTAGTGAAACTACATCAATAAACACATGTTTTTAATAAACATCCTTACATGTTGGAAAACATTGTAAATTTATTTGAGACAGTATACATATAGGGCATTATAGAACACTATCATAAACACTTTGTTGTCATTGGATTGACCATGCAATACATTTTCCACTACTCAGTTTGACATGGATAAGTGTATTGATGGGGTCAATTGGCTGCAAAATAATTATTTAAATAAATTACTGACTGCATAGCGATCTAAATAGTACATTGGGTTAAACTCTAACATGTTCACTAATTATTCCTTTTCTATCTTGATGTACACGTTTCCACACGATTCACCTAAACCATAGGTGGAATCTTCGGGTTCAGTTTTCACCTGTTTATTGCAGTACATGCCGATATCCTCCATCACAGATGTGCTCTCCGGAGAAAACCATCTTGTACCATGATTAGGTTCATCCGGTTTTTCCATAGAATGGTTATCGGAAACTACGAGCATGTTGCCAAAGGAAACATCTTCGTCTGTCTCTCGCTCTACTTTAATTTTTACGGGAGGCGAATGTGTATGTCCGTTCATCTTCAGCTCTGCGCTGGAAATAAATTTCAGTGCGCTGAAGCACCCGCTCTGCTTCAAGTGCTCATCAATGCTTTTGCAAGATGGACACTGTCTTGTCGCCACCGATTTTCCAGTACAAAACAGAGTGCAGTCAACATGTCGGAACGAATTTGTCTCATCTACATACAATAAGGGAGTTTTAAAATTACATCCCTTTACCACCTTCAGTCCTCCTTTGCACACCGTCTGGCTCGCGAACAACCATAGAGCGGCTTGAATGTCGTACAAGTTGGGTCTGGCGAGTGTTTCTTCCCCTAAAATTTTGGGGACCGGAACCTCTGTCTTCCAAACGTAGGTCTTGCACCTGAATGTGTCTCCGTTGCGGCTAATTGTCAGCTGTCTCGACACTGAGACGAGAAACGTGTCCTTATCGATGACCGTCTCGACAAAGGACATGGATTTGCACCCTGCTTCATCGAACACTACTTTTGCCCACCTGCCGTTCGGAAGCCGTATCTTGTCCGCATGGGTCACCAGGTCTTCCCAATTGGAGACGGGTAGAACTTTATGCGAGGATACGTCTTCGAAGGACGTAGTTTGCAGTTCTGTAGAACCCTCGTTTGTGTTCAGTCTCTTGCAGTTTGAAAACGTGACAGGCGTCGTGGACCTCTTCTTCCTCTGCTCATGGCCCATCCATTCTGGAGAACCAGGAAAAATGGTAGGCACGACCCCTGACAGGATGTTTACCTTTTTGGGCACGTTCAATGCGCCTTTGGCATGGCTGTCATACTCTGCAAAGAATTTGGCAGTTGGGTAGAATGCATCAGATGGGAAATGTCTAGAACACACGTAGTCATTGTACGTTAAAGTACGATCTGGACGTTGTGGAATGGCCAGCTGCCAGGCGCTTAGCATACCTTTGGGAACTTTAAAAAAAGACTCCCTCTCAGGCCATGGTTTGTTGCTGTACGTGTACTTTAGATTGCATCCTTGTATGTAGCAACGCATTGTGATGCAACCAGTTTTGGGAAATTTCAGGTGAGAATCATTGCTGAAAGTCTTCTTGTCCTAGATGAGTTTTACAGCTATGGAACGCCATGGTCCAATCCTTATTCCCACCCCTTTCAACTGGACTGAACAATCCATAACCCCTTTTTCTTTATATTGTCACAGCTTTTTGTTAGGCCCAACCCAGTCTACATGTGTTTGGAGGGGAGAGTGGGAACCAGAACCTCTACCTTCTCAAAGATTTGACGGAATATGATGCACTCATGTGATCATTGGGGTGATAAAACAAAGAACACAGGTATATATGGCCGTTTGAATAATTAACGTGATTTCAATGAATACAGTATTAATTATCATGCACTGACACATATGCAGGTTACCTCACGAATTAAATTCAGGATTTTAAAGTTTAAAAAGCGCTTTTTAATGCATGCACAGCAGCACAAGTAAGCTATTGGGTATTTTTCCTACGTACAAACCTTTTCAATGCAACAAGAAATTTCACGACTAAAACATCGTCTGCGCATGACGGAAAAGCGCGTCTTTTCTGTCAGGGCATGTTTTTGTCGTTACACATACGTTAGTTGACATTATACATAATCAAAGAGGCCGTTTTGTATTATTTCCCTGAGGCTCTTTTGGATTTTATAATGTTAGAAATGAAAAACGACCTCATAAATGGTAATTATTAATTTTATTCATCCCCTAATATTACTTTTCATGCTTTTTAATACATGTTTAAGTTTTATCTTCTTCACTGCAAGAACTAATTTCACGACTAAAGCATTGTCTGTGCATGACGGAAGTGATTCTTTTCTGTTGGGGGAAGTTTTTGTCGTTACGTATACATTAGTACCTACATAATCAAAGCGGTGTTGGATTATCTCCACGAGGCTCGCTTGGATTTTATAATGTTAGAAATGAAAAACGACTCACAGATCGGTAATTCGTTATTTTATTTATCCCATAACATTACTTTTCATCAATGCTGAGCTGCATCGCTGAAAACTAAGTTTAAAAATCCGATAGCTGGGTTTTATTATTGATCGATCACGTGCAATAAAAATACCTTTAAAAATCTTACTGACCATTATATAAACAGCAATGATATTGCGATTATTTAATATTGTATGTTGACAATGTGGCACATAAATACAATAATAAGTAAACTAAATTAGTAGTGCTTTTTTTTGTGTATTGTTCAATTTTTTTGTTGGTGCTCATCGCAATTACACAATTAAAATATACATAGAAAAGATGTCAGGTGTCTATCAATAGAAAACACGTGGCTTTATCCCAACATATCATGATTTGAAATTTTGTTCAAGCACCTGGGTCGCCTAGCTCTCTTCATATCAAGCATATACATTTCTGTGATATTGATTGCCAACGTCAAGCTTATTAATGTCCTGCAGTATAGTGCATTGTTTACTTTGACATGTCCCTTTAATTTGCAAAATAAGTAGGATTTCATTGGGAAATTTTTTTGCACGTTTTTTTCTCCTAAATCCTTTTATTTGGCAAAGAAGCTAGCAACAACATGACTGAAGAGGATGTTGATAGTGATTGGGAAGAATGTGAGGAAGAGAAGACTATCACATTATGTTTGTTTTGCGACCAAACGTTTGGGTAAGTGTCTTCTAGGTTAAGAAACATTTTTTTGGAGAACTACATACGTACTGTTTCAAAGAAATCTTAGTCTTCCACCTTTTGTAAATCCAGCATATGTATATATATATATATATATATATATATATATAACTAATTCTTTTAATTTGATGCCAGGTCGCCCGGAGAGACGTTTGAGCACTGTAAATCAATGCATGAATTCGATATTGCATCTGTAAAATACAAATTTCAACTCGACTGCTTTGCGTATATTCGTCTGGTCAATTTTCTGCGAATGAAGGTCAGTGAGTTGTTCATTAGTTTGAATGTTTTTTTCATTAATTTTTGAAATAAATGGGTAACAGATTTTGTGTTTTTATCACAGAAATTACCTTCTGCCGGTTTATTGGACAGTGCTGAAGTGAAGGGAATTTTGAAAAATGACGACTACATGAAGCCAGTCATAATCAATGACGAATTGTTGATGTTTGGTAGGTTAATGTGTTTCGAATTAAGCTTTTTTTACTGTCAAAGTTATTTTTTTAGGAACTAAATCAAAATTAGTTTTTAAGAATCACCCAATAATTTTATCCGATGTTAGTGCTAGCTGTACGCGAATGCAATAAAAATAAATTAATGTTTTATTTTCAGATATCGAAGGTGTTGAAGATCGTATTGAAGAAAACGTTTTGAATGGTGATAGTAACGATGAAGCTGAACTTAAGTCTACTTTCACGTATAATCAGTTGCTTCAGAAATACCACAATGCAGAAATGAAGCTAAAGGAAACTGAAGATCAGCTTCAAGTTGCATCCATGCATATAGATCAAATGAGGTATATATCAAGTAAATAATGCCAGATTCCTGCTATGAAAAAGTCAAATTTAAATGGCATTGTTTTATTTGCCAATTGAAATACGAGACAAATTACCTTAGTTTTTAATAACATTTTTCCTATTTCGTTATTCAAGAGGAGCCGTTTTACAGTGCCTCGAAGGCGATGCTCAGAAAAATTGTTGCAAGCATACATGTTCCACAACTTGTACTAACAGCATTGATGATGAAGATGATGGATACTTTGGCACTTACGCCCACTTTGGTATCCATCACGAAATGCTACAGGTTAACAATTTTATAATTTTACAGTAGAACCCTGTTAATACATCTATCATTGGACCAAAGTAGACACACTTGTATAAAACTAATTATAAAAAATCTGATTTCTAGGACCGTGTTCGTACAGAGTCCTACAAAGATGCTATTTTGTGCAACGGTGATTTGTTTCAAGGGAAAGCAGTCTTGGATATTGGCTGTGGAACAGGAATTTTATCAATGTTTGCTGCCAAGGGTGGTGCTTTGACTGTGATTGGCGTGGATCATTCAGAAATAGTCTACCAGGCAATGGATATTGTTAAGTTAGAAAACTGTTCAATAACTTTTGTAAATGTTGCTAATTATAAATTCAGCTAATTGTAAAATCAGTCGCCTTAGCATGTATTCCATAATTGTCCGATACCTTTAATGGTCTTAACAATTTGATGTTGTGTTTCAGAACCAACCATTTAGATAATGTGGTAACTCTGTTGAAAGGGCGGATGGAAGACATCACTTTGCCTGTGGATAAAGTGGACATCATAGTTTCCGAATGGATGGGATATTTTCTACTTTTCGAGAGCATGTTAAACACGGTGATAGATGCCAGAGACAAGTATCTCAAGCCAGATGGAATGTTATTACCAAACCGATGTACAATAAATATAGCTGGAATTTCCGATATGGGTAAGTGAGAAGTCGAGGCTACTCTAGACTAACAAATCGCTTTTAAAATTATTTTTTTTGTATTTTTCTACATGGTATTCTATCACTCAATTAAATGTATTGCTATTCTAGATAATTATGATAAAGTAATATCGTTTTGGGACAATGTTTATGGATTCAACATGAGTTTATTAAAGAATGATGTGGTCCGAGAAGCTAGCATTGATGTTGTAGCCAAAGACAAAATGATCACAAATTCTTGTTGTATACACGTAGGTCTTCCTATAATTTTCCTGATCTCGAATAATAATTATTTGCGTGTAATTTAAGATGTACATGGAAAATAGCTCTATGCTTGTCTGATAGAGGGATTTTATTGAGTCAAAATTCTTTTTCAGGATTTAAATTTAATGAAATGCACATCGGCCGATACACAATTTGTGAGCAGCTTTAGGCTGCAGTCGTTAAAAGATGGTCCCCTCACTGCTATCGTTGGCTGGTTCGACACATTTTTTGATCTCAAACACAAGGTTAGTCTCCTGTTAGAACTTAGTTTCAATCTCAAATTACGTTTCAAAAACAAAATTCAAGCTGTTTGTAAATTTACCTTAATCCTTATTAATATTTCTTTGTTCTTGATGCCTAGGTTGCCTTTAGTACCTCACCTGATGCACCCGTAACTCATTGGAAGCAAACTATTTTCTATTTGCGGGAACCATACTACCTCAAAGAAGGTGCCTGCTCACGTTGATTAAAAAAACATGTTAGTTTTTCTAGCACTGTTAAAAGATTTTTGTTAATTTAGTGGTTTTTAATTTCAGGGAGCGTCATTGATGGAAAGATTTCTTGCACAAGGCTCTTGAAAGACCCACGGGCTTTGAAGGTCCGCTTGACGTTTGAAGATCAGCATTACTCGTATATTTTGCAGTGAGGCCTGTTATAAAGCGTGAGTAAATAATAGTGAATTATGTATTTTCTTACTATTCAACTTTGAATGTTGAACTAAACAAAAATTCCAGACTAGTTATGTGAAATAAATTTTATTTCGTGTAAATATTCTGGACCATGTCGTGGGTATGACTACCAAAGTAATGCTTTCGATTATTGAATATTTCTTCAAGAAACAAGCATTTGATTGGTGTTAGATATTAGATATATATATAGATTAGTTATTGCACCGTTGAAACTACTCTCCGTAGTTTTTCTGCGGGGATTGCTTCAGGTCCTACTTTCACGGCTGACTTCACTTTGGTTTCGATGCTCGGGGATAGAGGTCGATCGTGATGAATGGTTATCCAAGATTGACCTGCATTTGAAAACAATAGCAATGTCTGTCAGCAACTTGTGTGGCAATCTCAGCAAAATAAAGTTTATTGCGGAAGTTTTACCTGTGGCTACAGGTGATCCAACTTGAGCTAAAAGTTGCAATCCAGCGGAATAACTAATGGGGTCTTGCTGGTTTAATCGCCCCGTACCTAACTCCAAACATACTTCTGCTAATGTTCTTGCATTTATGTCTTGAACATGACCTGCAAAAAAAGTTTAATTTTATTCTAATAACTGCAGAAGAATTGAGGGAACTTGTGAGAATTTTCCAAACTTGCCTCCCACTCCCTCATGGACAACATCTGTGCTAAATTTAGCTTTATCTAGAACCGTCCAAACGTCCGCTCCCGGCTGACACAATTGTTCGGCCACGTTTTCAAAGACTCCTTGGGATTTAATCAACTCTTTGAATTTGGCAAGCGCTGATCCGTTTTCAATCGACGACCATATTAAGTTAGATCCCTCCGTCAATGTAGATGCTTTCCCAGTCATCACCAGAAGGTGACCCCCTTTAGAGAAATAAATAGACACAATGTTGCAAGACGAAAAATGCAGTTTTGGGATATGGAATTTCAAAGCCAATTAGAGAACCGTCACGTATTATTAAGTGTCTAGTTTGTGTAGAATTTCACTGAATTTACCCAAAGTGGTGACAAGTTCTTTGAGATCTTCATCCATTATGCCATTCAAACCATAGATGGACTCTGCCACTTCAAGGGCATTTCCAATGTACCTCCCTATCGGTGAATCCATGGTGGAGATGATTGCCGTGGTGTTAATGTTTAACATCTTGGCTACACTAACCTGAAATAAATCAAAATATCAACATAATCTGTGATTTTCTACAACAATGATTCAAACTCATTAGATTGGTTTTGAGGGAATATTTGCACGAAAATCCAAAGCAGGGTTCTACTTCTTACAAGGTTCATTGCGAGCTTATTCGCTTTCTCGAAGTCTGTCATGAATGCAGCTGCACCAAATTTAATATCGAGCACCAAAGCCGATGGCCGTTCGACTGCTTTTTTTGAAAGGATGGAAGCTATATGGGAAACGAGAAGAGTTTCTTTTAATATCACATATTTTCCTGTAAATCTATAATGGTGGAAATTTTAGTTAACGTAGAATGCAGATTTACCTACGATAAGAGGAATGCATTCTACGGTCGACGTTATTCCACGGCAAGCGTACATCACACGATCCGCCGGAACAATGTCTTTAGTTTGTCCCGCAATGCAACAGCCCACGGACTGTATGCACCGCTTTACCCTAGCCATATCACATGAGACCGTAAATCCGGGGATGGCCTCTACTTTGTCCAACGTGCCGCCAGAGAAACCAAGGCCTCGGCCAGAGATCATGGGAACCTATAAACACATTCTCGTTACATTATTGTATGGCTAACTTAGATATATTTCACATATTTAGAGATGAATGTTAGCGCATGAGCATATGGTATCCTGAATATATTATTTGCAAAGGTTTTTTTAGCGCTAGCGTACCTTTAATCCACAAGCTGCTAAAGCTGGTGTCAGTATGAGTGATATTTTATCACCGACTCCACCAGTGCTGTGTTTGTCCACGACATCGCCTGCCCATTCGCTTGGCCATTCGAAAGAACTCCCAGATTCCATCATGGCGATCGTTAGGGCAGCTGTCTCTTCAGGGACCATTCCTTGTAGATATATTGCCATTAACATTGCCCCTGGAACAAATCAATTTTGGCTATGTTAGATTCGTCCATTTTAATCATGCGGCAGAGGCAATAATATGGCCGTATGTTTTTTCTAATGAATTAGTTCAACATTTCCTACTAATTATTTAAGCTTTAGAAAGTTTCATAGACATTAGCAATGGACCTAACAAATCTAACCTCCACTCATTTCAAGTAGGGTGGGACCGTGGGAATTATATTTTTAACATATTTTTATTTGGTTTGTAGCCTCTTGGCATCTGCGGAAATCCTCTATTTTTTCAAAGATTCCCAAAAAAATGTTGTGCCATATGAATAGGACAATATAGTCTTGAAATCAGCCTTAACCTGAATTAGTTTAAATTAACTGTCTATATTACTTTATACTGTGAATGGCCATGCGAAATTGCACATTAGTGCTGCTGATCTTTTAAACATTTAATTGATATATTTAACCTTACACGATTCATTCGACAGGATAATTGAATAAACAATTAAATAACTATGGAATGTGGTAAACTCCATTGAATCTCCTCGGCTGATGAAATAAATTGAAACTAATTGAATGTTAACTTTGTAAATGCGCTCTTTTCACAAAGATAACAATGATAAATTTGTGTGATTCAGGCAGTGTGAGCTACGATTGGCATTATAAATTCATTACTATCTTGAGAAAAGCAGTACGAAATTCAAACCAAAAATATGCACAGTGGAATTACAATTATCCGAGTTAATCTGGATCGAGACTCGCCTTGAATAACCGACAACTGGTATTGTTCGAATATCAGTAATATTTCCTCGTACCATATTTTATCAATTTTAAACTTTTGATGTTATATCAAACGAGGAAAAATACATTTTTTTAAAGACAATAACTGGTATTAATTATAGATCTAGTTAATACATATACATTAAAAATATATGAATCATTTACAATTTTTAAAAAGTCTTTTACAGGTTTTTAAAAGAATTATGGCACCTATATTTTGTATTATATATGAGTTTTCGACTAACTGAGGATTCGACTGCATTCTCAGCGACACAACTAAAATAATTACTAAATATTTGCAGACTTTTTTTATCAATTTTTGATGAAATCTCATACCAAATTTGCATGCAATAATAAGGAAATGCATTTGTAGTCTTACCTAGCTGGCATTGCTCGATCTCATCATTGGTGACACATTTAATGAAATATTCAATTTCTTCTTTACTCAGTGCCTTGCCCTCTCGTTTTTTGCATATCAAATCTACGATTTGCGGCATATTGAAATATATATTCTCGAACGTTAAGTTTCCTCGTACCGGTTACCGACACAGAGTTCAACCGAGTATTGCCAGAAATAGTGGTGCAGAGAATTTTGGCACGGTTGCACGTCACCAGTTTGAGGCTGCACTTTTAGAAAGCTAATTATGAGAATCTGTCATTTCACCACCCCAAAATCTTTCTAAACATAGTGCTCTTTAGTTATGCAGCTGAATATTACTGAAAACATGAACAGTCAGCTGTTCTCAATGTCGTCATTTGTATCCAGAGGACACGCCACATGTTTGTCTGTCCCCTCTCACCAAGCCAATAAGATCTCAGAATCCTTAACAGCCCATTTTGTCCTTGACTTAAGTACACACCTCCTTTTCCTTTCCAACTTTAACATTTTGTAACTTCCTTTTATTTAGAGGAAAAAATGTTCTGTACAATTCCTGAGAAATTTTGCAACTACAAGCAAATTGTTATAGAACTCGACTAACAATATTGTGCAAGACAATCACACAAATCCAGATAACTCTATATTTCGTTTTTTATATAACAGGACCTTTATAAAGTGGGACTGAGGCTTGAAACTAGCTGATCTAACTCATCTTAATCCCTTTATCCCTTAAATCATCAACTCTAGTAATAAAAATTTAAGTTTTTTTATGAGTCAATAAAAGACATTCGTTAGCATTTATGGGATAGTTGCCGTCATGTTATAGGTTTTTATCCCTAATTCTGGAACTTCCATGCTTATTGCACGAGTTTAACCTTCTGTTAGTTATCTCGTTGCATTACTACCCCATTAAGATATTCCTAGACTATTAAATTGCTATTATAATTTCTTTTGGGTATCATGGTACATAGAGAGGAAAAACTGAGAAAAACTTCTAAAAATAGTTTAATTTTTCCTTAGTTGCAAAATATATGCATGCTATAGACTTGCCTTCTAGAACAGATTTTCTGCAAGGGTTATTGCAAAATCTGACAAGCAGGGCAACACCTCATTCCCCCCAAGCCCATTCTTTTAATCAAAACCAAGGAAAGGTTGTTCTTAATTACAAGGGCAACACCTCATTCCACCCCAAGCCCATTCTTTTCATCAAAACCAAGGAAATGTTGTTCTTAATTACAACATTATGCTTATGCCAGGGCTTTTGGAGATTTTATGAGTTAAGAAGAAAAAAAACTTAAAAGAGTTCAAGCGTGAGTGAAACCGTCCAGAGGTAAACATGTGGGGCCTCGAAGGTGGAATGGTTGGGGAGGGATTCAACTCATTGCATTGGTGCCCGGCGGGCCTCTTTGGTATTCCAGTATCGACTGGTAGCCATAAGTATTTGATATTCATTTTTGCTATGGGGTGTGGTGATAGGCTATTGTGCAGGGTTAGACACCTCTGGGGTAAGGGAACCAAGGATAAGGGAGAAAATTCTTGTCGTTTGCCCATGAACAACTTAAAAAGTGGCATAACCACTCGCAGGATATTTAGACCACGTATTGAACACTAGTCCCTTCAATCTGTAATCTGGGATTAAATTTGTGAAGCAACACTATCTTTGCATCAGTTTTTCCAAACCATTTGCTTGTAAGGTACAGCAGCTCACTTTCATTTGACTCACAGCCCCAAAAGGCATTATCACAAAATTACTGAACAGTTGAAAACAATCTGAACTTAACTTTCTAAATAAACAGACTTTAATTTATTATTGTAAATGAAATACAGTGTTGTCACTTGGAAAATGTTATGCAATGCTTTACCCATAAGATTTGACAGTTTTTATAAATAATTTTCAAAGCAGATTTATATATACTTACAGAACAATTTTAAAAAAAAATCGTAACATGAAAAGATTTTTATCCAAAAAAGAAAGTTTATTAGATCATTCAAGTATGTTTTAGTTAAATCCCGTAGTAATAATAAAAGCTGTTTAATCAGCACATCATACTTTGGTAATTATTTTACAAAAAGGCTTGAATTCAATTGTAATACCAACACAAGTGGACAATATTTAACAATGCACAGTAACCAAGCTCCTTACGGGTATTCCAAAGCTGGGTTTGGTCCAATTTAATGTCCATATCTATAATCAAATCAAAAACGATTATTGTTATTAACTTCAATGCCAACTGCAACTGATGTAAAAAAGTTATTTGATAGGTCGTACTTCTGGAATTCCCACTCGCGATTATCCAGTGGACACACTTGTCGTGTTTTCAACCAACGGGATATACAGTGAAAATGGAATGCATGCTGCAAAGAGTTCAAAGGTTAACTGGCAATCAAGACAGATAAATTATGCTCGTCGGTCGTTACGAGAACTTACATTACAAACACCCCATGCCACTGTGCATTCCTCGCTTGTTGCTGATGCCTGATTAGCTTGGCATTCAATGCCTGAAACACATAAACGATTTCAGTACAGAGAATAACTTTTTTCTGTCATGTTCTGTAATCAATGCTTACATAAATCCATGATGTGATTGCGGCAAATAGCACAATTGTCCACTACGATATCTGCAACAACAACAATAAATACATCAGAAAACAAGTATTCGCCTCACTCGACCGCCGGTGTCGTCATATCGACCTAAGTGCTGTAACAGATATGAGGCGTGGTCCTAATTCAGCTACTAAAACTTAAGTGATCTCTTGTCAGCTTACAGGATTCCCCCAGAAATTAAAATTTTAACTTTCCCAGACTTCCCGTTTTTAAAACAATTTTACCTGACAACAGAAGTTGCAGTATGTTACACAGAATATTACAGTGTGACATATATGAACATAAGAATGCTATATCCAGATTAATTCAGATTCATGCCGATTCCAGGTCTGGGGACCTTGTATTACAGTTTGGGTTGCGCCCAGGCTAGGCTGAACAACTATTAACAATTTCTGTAAAGGTTTATAACCTGATTATTAATGTTTGTCTTGTTTGTATATATGTAGTGACCTGGGGACAGGTTCAAACATTTAGGTTGAAGAAATATGTTATAACTCACCCCAAGCCCATAATGCCACAGCATTCCACTACAAATAAATTGAAACAGTATAAGCAATTAATAACACAAATCTGTCTTGGATACCAACAATGAATGTAATACAAAGCCATGGTCCAATGGTGATTCATTTTTACCTTTTTAACTTCGAATCGTTTCTTGTCGTTTTTTGATGTGCTGGACGAGGGCACCTCCATTTCTTCATCATCAACTTCCATGGTAACAAATTGGATGTACTGACGTTAATCTAATCTTTTGTTTACTACAGAATTCGTTGCCCAACGATAGGTTATTGCTGATGATATAGAAATAATTATTAAATGTTCTGAAATAATGGAAATTATATAGGTGACGCTACGAGCGCTTAGCGTCATTGCTGTTTGCTACGGCGCTAATGCTTTTGTCCTTCTGTTACAGCTGTGCCTTGTATGAACTTTGTACTGTTTGTCACGTTTTGTTTTGTGAATCAATTTACTAAATTTTATTAATCAATAATATCAGTAAGAGATGGCGTGGATCTTGCGAAAGAAAGGTGAGAATAAGGAAAGCTTTATCTTTGTCAATGTGATTGACAATGTAAAATTGGTAAGGTAGACAACTTTGGAATGGCCGGTGCACCGCGTCTGGAATACAAACTTTATACTTTCAAAGTTTCAAGCACGTGGCTCTGAATTAGTACATGTCTGTACTTATTTTATTTCATTTAGGGCCAGTTGCACCGCTTCCATTTAACACTATGTGTAACAGCGAATATTTGGGTTGGATATGGCTTGAGTTCCGTTCAGGGCGACCGATCCCACATGAGCTTTTGCTTATGTTTATGTTTTAATAACGACCCCTCATAATCAGTGACATGGCTACAGATTTGGGTCCTTCTCATACCAGTTAACCGTTAACCGCCATTGCTAAACTTACACTCTATACTGCAGCAAACAAAGGCGTACGTAGTCCTAACATAAAAAACAACATCAACAGCAGAAAAATAGACCTGGGCCTAGGAATCTTCCCATAAAGTCTGAGCCACTAATCAGGCCAGACGAGGGTGCGAAATGTAGATATGGCATTCTCAGCATTAATACTCCCGGCGCCCCTGACCCTAAGCATTGCTTGCTTTTGCTACCCAATAGTTACTCCTCTACCATCAATTGAATACTTGCCATGATTGTTGTGTCCAACCCTAGGCCCACAGACCAAAAGTGGCCCATATGGCTTTTAGTACGGCCCACCGCCCCGACGCGGTGTTTTTCAAATTAAGAAATTAAACAACTTGTTTTTGGTGAATGGAAGTACGATAACAGTTCTAAGCTTTTCAATTTAATTATCTCAATTAATGAGAGTAAACTTTTTTTTTTGTAGATTCAGATGAAAAACTGAGGCTTTTGGCGAATAGAGAATATATCGTGGGCCGTAAAGAAGTTGACATCGTCTTGAATAACGACCAATCAATCAGTCGGAAACATGCGATTTTAACTATAAGCCACCCCGAAATCAACATTGTAAGTTCATCTGTTTTTTATATAATTTGTTATCGTCTGAAATATCTAATCAGGATGACATCTAGGGTGACATTATTTTATTATAGTCGTTTTCAAATTATGTTGTCTTATAGTGTGATTTGTAAGCAATCGCCAAAAGTTCTATGGCTTTGATATTTTAAAGTGAACTATTAATTCAAGCATGAGGCTAGACAAGGAAGATGCCACTTCACACATTTTTGTATCTTATATAATAATTATTTATTTACAATATTAAGGTGTTCCAAAAGCAAAAAAAAAAAAAAAACCATGTGTGTAGACTATGGATTTTATTTATCTTATACGTTGTGAAAATATTTAGGAATGACGATACCACAAGTATCGTAGGAGTAAAGAGAAAAAAATCACAAAAACCTGCTTTTTACTTATTAAAATTATTAAATAAATATAAACCAAAATTTAGGTATGGCTAATTCTCCAAATATGGTGAAAATACATAACACATGTCAATGGTAAACATACAATATGGTCAATAGTCTTTTTTAAATGAATGTTGTGCAAGGGAAATGTGCCCACTGCTATTAACATGACCAAGTGATATTAATTCTACTTTAAAATGCAGTAATAAATTAAAGTTTTAGCAATTTTTGTTTCAATCCATGCATGGAATTAGTTGTTTAGTATAGCTGACCATACGACGAGATCCATATACGAGAATGTCGATCTTTTTGTTCGGTTATCTTCAGTCTTTGGGCAAATCTGAATGAAAAACGTGAATATTACTGTTAGTTAACATGGCTATTACTGTCAGTTAGCCTCAGTTTGTTTTCATTGCCCAATGGGTCGTAAATGCGGTGCATAAAGGAAATTTAAATATATTAATTTACTTGGATTTAACACTGGATATCTAACCTGAATTCATCTGATTAAGAAACTTAACTTAAGATGTAAGTCAAATACTTTGGCTTCTGTGGTTAGACAAATGGAAAATCAAATGTTTCAGAATAAATTCTTTCGGAAACAAACAAAACTAGTTCTCGTAATTATACTTACAATAGTGTCATATATATTGATTATTTTGAAACTTACCTTTTGTTCTTCTTCTTTCATGCATTGTACTGTCTTGTCCCTCTAAAATATATTTCAGAAAAAAATCTGGTTTACCCATGTCAATTTTTATTGGCGTATTTCCCTAAATATTTACTATACCTATTCTAAACTTGAAAAAATCGTCCATTAGGTGAAAGTATACACCCTTAACTTGCCATTTTAAAATGGGCACAAAAATGGCAATTTTTCTCAACCAAACATTGTTGCATAACTTGTGATTCTCTCATCATTTTTAACAGTAATAATTGCAAATTCAGTAGTTCAATAGCATCATCATTTTGAGAAGATCTCATGTATGACTTTTCACAAAATACGATTGCAATGAATATATAATAAAAAAGAACCATATCGGTAGTGCATTTAAAGTTACAACATTGCATTCACATTCCAATAACTACCGTTTATCAAATATATGTTACCATATTTTATGTTAAGTACGTACCTCCGAGTTTTTGCTGTTGCAATCACTCCATATTTTCTGTATTTCCGGAAATTCCTAATAATATAAAATGGGGAAATTTCTTTCTTCGTAACACCTGACATGAAAGTATTGAATGCAATTTGTTTTTTTAATATGTTACCTGTTCTAGCTTTTTAGAAAAACACAGCATCACTTGCTGGGCAATCTAAAATAGGATAATTCAAATATTATTGATTTTACATTTAAGATAGTGTGTGATTCTTTTTAAAAAAATCGTACCTGATTTATAGGATCAGAATCAATATCAGTTTCCCCGATAGTGAAATTATAAATTGCTCTCAGTATCTGATTAGTCTTCTCTATATTTACTGTAGTGCCTGGTGCTGTTTTCTCTATGCAATCCTGCAGAAATGCCCCTGTCTTTATTGAAATAACCGAAATCAGATTTTAAATTATTAAATATTCTGTAGTGCATAATTTTCTTTTAAAGAACGCCGGAATATTTATAAGTACTTGCCTCTTCTTTTTGCAAACATCTGGCCTGCAAATTGTTAAAAATATGATTGGCTTAGACTCTTTTGGATGCAAGAAACTAAGGGAATTCCTTTTTTATAATAATTATAAAAGTTGCATTATTACCATTGCAAAGCCACAGTAGCAAGAAAACACGAGGAGAACGGTGATGACTTGACTCATTTTGTTCTGCTTTTGCTGATCGTCAAGTAGGTTAGTTGTGGTTCCCTGCTCGACAATTCTACTTATATATCGATGCGTGTGATAATGAGGTGACATTCTAAATTGAAGTTCATTATTATTTGATTGTGATCTCATTAAATGCTAATGACTTATCGCAAGAGTAAGTTTTCTTCGGTTCAACTTAATCCAGCAGCATCCCATGTGCATGTTCTCAACGCTTTTATGCCAATTTCACATGTTTGTTGTTTTGTTTGGTTTACATTAAACACATTTTGGAGTATACACACGAGAAAGGCCACGTTTTGTATAAGATGCAAGTTTTATGTTCACGAATCTTGATTTGGTTGAACAGGATTTCGAGATATTTGCTGATTTACCTATGTATACACTTGTTTTAAATAATGTGCGTTTTTGGATCTTAAATTCCCCAATTTCAGGTCGGGACTTGATAATTTAATTAGAATAAAACTGAATAAACGGATCACTTGCCAACTGAAGTATTTGTCTGTATGGCTTTCAACTCGAAGTCGTTGATACTGTCAAGTATCTGGGGGTTTATATCAACAAAAATCTCTCTTGGAATCACCATTTCACAAAAATTGTTGGTGCAGCGAACCAACGCCTTAGATTCATTCAAAGCGCATTTCGAGAATATGCACAAAATGTAAAGGAGACTTGCTATGCAACTCTGGTTCGCCCTATGTTGGAATATTGCCCTCCTATTTGGAACCCTCACAGGAAGGTTTATATTCATGATATATTGAGATGGTCCAGCGTAGGGCAGCCAGATTTGTTAAGGTGAACATTCCACGAGTGTGACAGAAATGCTCCACTTTCTAAATTGGGACAGTTGGCCATGATACCATTGAATTGAATTGATTGGAATCATTCAGAAATCGTGTTAATTTTTTAATGCATCATTATTGTTACAGTGCTAGTACCGTATACTACTTCCCACTGATAAACATATGCTGTGTTAATTTATCATATATATATATAGTGGCAATTCATTCTACTGACTAACAATCGTTAGAATAAAATTTCACTCATATTACAATTCACTGCAATACACAAAGTTTTTAGGCAAACTCCTAAGAAACGTGAATATATTCTAAAATAATGATCAGGTCATATTGTGACAAATTAATTAAAGCGTTCTTGGGTCCGAGACCACTTCCAACCAAAATTATATTTTACTTAACTCTTATAGATTTAACAAGATATTTCTAAATTAAGATGGGTAGTATATTCACTTCTAAACCACTTTGTTAGTCAAAGTGAATTGTTAGTAAGTATTGATTAACTATAGATATTATGAAAATATTGTATATTACCGTTGTTAAGCCACAGTAAGCTGACAAGAGTACTAGAGCGATGATCAATGATTGCCTCATTCTGCCAAAAGTTGGGTCCCTAATCGGCTGCAAATTTTAGTTCAATACTTTAGTTCAATATTTTAGTTCACTGGCGTCCGTACTGCTTGAATATGTGTCTGATGTCTAAAAAAGTGCACCTTTTATACTGTTATGTTTCTAGATATTTTAAGGTGATGGGAATGTTTTATTGCAGATTTAATTGTTTGGATGTTGCAACATGCCTATTTACATTGAAAAGTGCCTATTCGATTTGTCTGCATCATGGGCGTTTCATAAGTTAGAATGACAATGGTGAAATCATTGCCGATGATAATTGGTTTTGGTGTTTATTAAACTTCCTTTTCAGCATCTTGTTTCTTGAGCTAATTGCTGTTATTACTTTGATATCATGGCACATGATCGCGTATTTAGATATGGTAAAGGAACTAATTGAGTTTGACACATAATTAATATCGGTGTTGCAAGACGTGACTATCATCACGCTCACTGCGGTATGTTTCAGATGCCCTAAGAGTCAATTGAAGAAGCCTGGACCATACCACTGCATTTCTTTGGACTTTTTAAAAGTTCAGATGAGGACACCGTACAATAAGTCCGCTCATGTTGTGATTTTACTTTCTGTAATGAGAAAACTTTCTGTGTTTTAGAGTAATTCAGTGAGGAGTTAACTATTGAATGTTTTCTTAAGTATTTGAAATTCACAGATAATTAAAATAATCACAAGCCTGTTGTGAGAGACAAATTTTGTGGAAACAATAAAGCTGATTCTTATAATAAATTTCTTGCGTTTTTAATATATTTATAGTCCAATCCATCAAATATTCCAATTGTTAAGCTGATGGATACTTCCAAATATGGCACTTCGGTGAATGATGAAAAAATTGATAAGAATGGAACGATTTTAAAAAGTGGCGATGCAATCTTGTTCGGCATTCTCGGAAATGACTGGAGGTAATTCACTGCGCGTATGAGCATTTTGTATTTCAACATTATTGGAATTTGGGATTGTTTTTATAAATTTCATTTGTCATCAATTTAAAGATTTTTTATTTTTTCATTTAGTATCGAATACAAACCCTTCGTTTGTACCACTTCATTCTTGCAAAAACCGGAGAGATCCTTAGTTCGTCAGTATTTAGCCAATATAGGAGGGCACATTGTTTCAGAGTGGATGCCGCAGTGCAATTTGCTAATCATGACTCAACTTAACATGTCCATTAAGGTTTGCATTTTATTTCAGTCGTAACATATTGTCGGAAGATGATTTGAAATTGGCATTTAATATATTGTGAACGAACAAACTTTAAAACAAAAGTTTGGCCATTTCTGAAAGATTTCAATGTGGCATTACAATTTGTTTCAGGTTGTAAATTCCCTTGCTTCGCTTTGCCACATCGTAACATCCAAGTTTTTAGAAGATTTTTTAGATTCATTGGAAAAACGCAGTGAAGAGCCCAATCATAAACGGTAGAAATATCCCCATATGGTATTTACAAATATATGATTTGATTGTTTCTCACCGGTGGAAATTTAACTCATTTCTCGCTAGATACATCCCTCCTCTGGCAGAGCCACTTTGTCGAGAGACCGAGGATACTTTTGCGCCTAACAGATTAAGAAGTTCGGTGTTCATGGGGTTTAAATTTTTCTGCATCTCGCCAAAACAAGTAAGTTAAAACAAAATTTGATGTCTTTCACCTGTTTAAAAATCTTTATTCCCCAAAATAAGTTTCAATTTTGTGATGAAAATTGCGTTTATCCGAAGAGCGTAATATCAATGTTCCGTAGCATTCAATTAAAATTAGAAAAAGTATTTTTGACAAATGTGTTTATGGTTTCCAGTTGAAGAAACTTCAGTTTGCCATCGAAATGGGTGGCGGTGAAGCCATTCTATTTGAATCATCTAAGAAAAGTATACCAAACCTTCTTAAAGATGAAGGTGTGTGCATTTTACAACCAAACACCGATGAATTAAAAGAAGTATTTGTAAAAACCCTGACCAATCATCTTGAAAAGTGAGTTTAATTTCACATTTGCCAAAAAAAACTCATCTGTGCAAGTACTAAATATCGGTTCTACTGCTCTTTAGATATTCCTTGAGGTATATTTCCGAGGCGGAAATCGGTATGGCCATTTTACACTGCTCGACCGAAAGGTTTTGCAATCCAAGAGGATCTGGTGGTTAGTAGGTGATGGTTAATTACACTTTATTGCATTGGTGCAGTATTTGGACTGCCGTGCTAAAGAGTTTTGTATTCCATTTAAAAAAAATGAGTCGACAATATTACTTTCAGAAAAAGAGTACCTGCTTCAGCCTTTGCAGAGCCAGAGCTTGTCCTCGCAGTTTATAAACACTTTAAGTGTGAATTCAGAACAAATGGAACTCTCGTATGTTATTCAATCTTATATGGGCGTTTTACGACTCTTTGCATTCTTATTTTAATTGAGGAAAGTTTCTTATTTATTGTTTAAATTGCTTTGGTTTAAATAATCTTTTTTTTCTAATAGCGAACAAGTAAAAATGGAATCGTGTGAAACAGCTGAGGATTCTTCGGATTCTGATCAGGTAATATTATTTATACAGTATGTTAGACCGATGTGTATACTGCTTTACGTTTAAACCTATTTTAATAATATAAATTGCTGAAAATGGATAATTTTTGTTGTAGAGGGCGTCTCGGGAAAGCGATCCATTCATAAAGGACACGCTGGAGTATTCTGCTGATTGCGGGCCGCAAAAATCGAACAAAAATACCAACTTTATCGAGAAGATAAACTCCCCTGAAGAGAGAATTACGAATCCTCACCCAGGCCCATCAAGATTAAGTCCAGATATGTTTGGAGACTTTTCACCAGGTCTTTGTACCACGAAGGAGATTACTTCTAAGGAAGAATCACATTTAATTGGTGCACAGAGAAAGAGCAGTACTCTAAATGAAAAACGAGTTTGGGAAGATGTCGATGATACAAAGCGGGTTAACGAAAACGAAAATCTGAACTTGTCCTCCCATCATAGCCGCCAAACTTCACAATCCGTTACTAATGGTGCCCCAAACCCAGAAAGTCAACCAACCGTGGTAATTTTTGGAAACATTGGATAATAGTGTACATTTATTCATTGAAGATATATTGATTATATGGCTATGGTTTTTCTAGGTTAGAAAAAAGATTAAGACTGAACATAATTCGCCTGCCGGATTTATTTCTGCCCGAAATCTACCTTCGGTAAGTTGAATTTATTGAAAATTATTGCATTTAATTAGATATCATAAAGCTCTGGGAATTTCAAACTTTACATTATTAAAGCAATAACATACTAACCAATTTCACAATTCATGTCATGTGCCTTTTTTATGATAACTGAGCTGCGTGATTTTTAAATGGTTATTTTTTTAATTTCAGATTAAATCCGAAAACAATTCTTCTAATGATTTAGAAACCAGTCATATTATCATCAAATTTAAGTCACTGATTCGAAAGAGACGAGTGAAAGAAAATGTGGTTCGTGTCTCAAATGGTCATACTAAGAAAAATTTTAAAAAGTTTAAGAAGGTATAGTGCTTGTAACAAAATTACAACCCCGGTCATATCACAATTTGGAACAGTATTGATATTCTATATCATTACAGGTATTACCAAAATGTATGTCTGCTAGTGGCAGAATAGTATCTTTCCGTCCTTCTAACGGCCTGACGGCTACAGTACGAGAACCTAATTCGAGTGAAGATGACGGAGAGCCAATGAATTCTTCGGTAAGTTTTTTCGATAAGTACGATTTAATTCTTCAGTGGTTTTTGCGCTAGAATTTTTAGCTAGAATTTAGAAGAATTGCTGAATCAATAAATAACCTAATCCAAAAAATCAGATTTTTCATTAGCGAATATTTCTGTTAAGAAAAGTTCGATATTGATTAATTTATTGTTTTATTTTTCAGCCAAGTCATGCACAGTCACAGTCGCAGTCAGCTGGCTTGTTTGAGTAAGTAATTATGTGTGTTAATATGTAGCTAGTTATGTGTGAAATTTTCTAGAGATTTTTCTTATAATTCTTACATTTTCAGTTGGCCAGAACACCTGAGGAAGTGAAATTACACAATTGTTATCTATATGTAACTTGTAAATGAACTTTTAAAATGCAAAAACGTAATTTCTCAAACATGTTAAATGAAATAATTCCTGGCTGCTATCCCGACTTGAAATTTCCACTGATTCCTTTGTGGAACATGTGATACGCTTTTTATATTATACAGCATGTTGAATTTATTTGATGAGTTTTACAAATGAAGTAAATTCTATTTTATCTTGTTTCTTGACAATGGCCTTGGACTCTTATTTACTAGCAGCACGAAATAACCTAAAATTAAATTCCACATTCTCAGTTGACACTGTCGATATGGAATTTACTATAACGTGGTTAATGTTTTCAGAAGTTTCTATAATTTTGAAGCATTCCATTTTTCATTCACAAATTTTTCCACCAAATCAGAAGCTTCTTTGGCAGATCCCCAAGACAGCGAAATCCCATATCCACCATGACCATAATTGTGTACAATCTAAAAAAGAATGGTGAATATTTGTGATTATTTGAAATATATTTGGGATATATTGCGCTGAAGTTTGTGTAAAAAATTTTGGTACTCACTTGTAAAATTTTGGTTCCCACTTGAACCACTTCCTGTTCTACTCTAATGGGATCTCGATGAGGACGTAGACCAACCCATTCCTTCACAATTTCAGCATGCTGCAATGGTTATTACACCGCATTTTTAAGAGTTAAGAAAGTGGTTAGTGTTTGCAAGATTACTATATCAAATGTAACATTACTTTCAAACTTGGAAGAAGATGACAACAGCGTTCCCAAATGGACGCAGAGTCATGCTTGTCCACATTAGTGTTGTAGCTGTGGTATTGCCGAGTTCCTCCCAGCACAATTGTGTCGGTGCTGTGGTGAAAAGGAGTTTATAAAACCATCCCAATTGCACCAATTTGCGCGTTGGAATTATAGACTTCTATATGATAATTTAACACACCTTGGTATGATGTACGTGTCCAAATCGGCATAGTAGAAATGTTTAACCCACGGTGCTTTAACCTATTATTTTGGAATGAATTATTGAATTTATCAATGTATAAAATACATCCTCCTGCCGAGTTTTTTCAAAAAAATATAACCAGTTTGATGCAAATTAGCATGATTTTGTAAGATTTAATTACCCGATAGACTTGGCCTCGAAGCGGTACCATTTTGGTATCTCCTACTAACTCGGAAGCGCGTAACCCGCAACAGTTGACAACAATGTCGTACTCCTCTGCTAACTGCCTTAAAATAAATTCTTCAGTTTACTGATTATTTACTTATTATTAATTTTAAAACCAAACGCTTACTTCCTTCAAGGTCTTTATAGTTTTGTTGACAACAAGACCACCGCCCTCTCTGAATCTATATTGGTAAACACAATGGCCCTATTAGAAAAAGAGTCATAACCTTCTTAACACCTCCATAACATGCATCTGTTCTTACTTGTTTAACAAGAATGGCAAATATTTGCTGCAGTCGATCAGCATTGTTGTGTAGAACAATCCACCTCTAAAAAAATCCCCAAAATGGAAACATTACGGTATTTAGATATAAGGGCATTGTTTTCTTCTTAAGTTACTCACTTCCAATCGCCCGAAAATTGTACTAGCTCTTCAGGAGTAAGCACTCTTAGACTCGGAGTGAACTTCAGATGCATTGCCTTTTTAAAATTAAATTTTAGAAATTTAGAGAATGCACAGATGGCACCACCAAGCCATTTTTTATTTACAAATATGATAAAAATGTTACCTCTTTTTCCTCACTTTTCTTATCATGAAACAAAAAGTAGCCCGAGATTTCCTGAATGCCAGCGATGGCGCTGTCCGCAGAACGCAACAGCGCCGAATAGTGCTTTTGTCCGTGGGCAACCCAATCACTTTTTGGTGCAAGTCGAAAAAAATAAAAATATGTAATTCGTTACGGCCCCTTGGTAATATAACTTCCGAATCGGAAATATCTCTGTGAGGTAGCTACCTCACAGAGTTTTGACGAACGCCTTCAACGCTAGGAGAAACTCTGAAGATTCCTCCGGCACCACTACTTAACGTATCAATGTTGAACTTGTCTGCAATGAGCGTTATTCTATGATCTGAAAACCGTTCTTGCAACTGCACGGCTGTAGACAGTCCAACGGCTCCAGCACCAAGCACGCAAATATTGACCATATCTGGTTGTTAAGATTTATAAAATGTATTTTATCCTCCTAAATTTGTGGAAGATGAAAACTGCTTAGTTTATAATATCAAACAAATAGGCATTTACAAATATTCTAACTAGTTTATAATGTATCTCAACTCTGAATTTAGCTGTGTCGGACACAGCTAGTTTTGCTTTTGAGGTCAAGGAAATTTAATTTATTGCTTTTAAAACTAAAATTTCTTAAAGTGAACTGCTTGTTTTTTAATAATCCAAACCACTCTAGGGCTCAAAACAGATATCAAATCGCTCATTTAGATGCTTTCTAATTACTGATATTATCCAATAAGGTATTTATTTGTAGGGATATGAAACGATGTTATTTATATAAATCTGTTTTATCAGAACAACGTCCACATTGAAGTGATGACAACCCAAATCAAGGCCAAAATCAAGTTTTTATAAATTGGCTGTTTACGCAGTTATTTATACACTTTAAAAAGTAGTCCGTGATCTGTTTATGCGCTCTAATGTAATTCATGGTGACATTCAAAAGGGTAAGATTTCGAAGTAATATCTTTAATATATTGACTACCACTCTTGAACATTTTCATTTATTTTTGGGCTTATTACATTTAGATAATGCGATTTAACATAATTTCCAGACAGTCTATGATACTGGATAAATGGCGTAGGGATACAACGTGAGAGGATTTGGGTTTTTTGTGTGTGCAAAACTCCATGCAAATAACGAAAGGTAGTCTAAAATCTAATCTTAAACTAAGTAATATTCGTAAACTTATGTTAATTGACATTACCTAGGATGTTGTGAATTTTAATTAAAAGTCAGAAATTGTAGACAAGAAGCAACAGGAAGATAGACAGCTGATTTCCACGCTCCTGTAGGACAAAGATCTGTAAGCAGAAGCGTCATTACACATTCTTGTTTTAATCATAAATAACAATGAATTCTTGATTTTTTGGTTTTAATTTTCGGTTTTCTTTATTAATATGTCATATTGGCTTTAAACTTTGTCTATATATTTAGTAAAACTTTGATTTTATCTTTGGAATTATTAAACATGTAAATATGATGAGGCTAGGTGGCGCTATATTCCATGTATTTACGCGGGAAAAAAGTAGTTGTTGTGTGGTGAAAAGTTCGACAACTAGAAATCGAAGAATCTTCCGTGGAATAATACTCGTTTCCAACCCGCATATTTATAGGATTTATTCCAGTTAGAAACTATGGCAAACGTAATCTCCAACTACTTTTCCATTAAGAAGTCCGGTTCCGTTGTTAGTCCACTTTTTTCGAACAAGGAAAAATTAGAAGAAAAGACGAAGAAAAGTTCGCCATGTGTTACGCGTATTCGTAAAACTAGTTCGGTTTCTAGCGTTCCCAAAACTCGTGATGATGAGTGTATTTCGAGTAAAAATATATCTTCTAAAACCTCCAGTTCGCAGAAAATCAGAAGTGCATCTCTAAGTCGAAAACCTGGTAAAGTTGACACGGTTGTCGACAATGACCGTGTGCTACCTATTGTCAAGTCCAGTTGTCAGGAGCAAAATGTGGACAGTAAACGACTAATTACTCCCAAGAAACGCAAAATCAGCAATGATAGTCAAGAGGTAAAGGAAGCTAATCCACCAACAAAATTAATTAAACTAACAACAGTCGCAAGTAAAGCAGAGTCAGTTCCTCGAAGCAGTTGTTCAAATGAAAAAACTTCGGATGATGGTGTAAAGGTACGATTATCTTTTGCTTAAATTCTCAGCAACTGGTAATGTGGTACGTTATTAGCTCATCACAGAGACAGTTTAGAGCTTTTAATTAGAAAAGAATGCAGAATACTCTCAGTTTGTTTGACCAATCTTCACACAAGAATGTTATTGTTGCAAGTGTCGAGCTTATTAGCTAATGGCCCTGATGGATTGGGATGCTTTTAATGTCATCCTAATTCGCCTCCACTGTCAGATTGTCTGTTACTATATAATAACTCGACTTTGACAGTTGCTCAAACCGCATGAGCTTGAGACTGCGCTGCGTATGTCTCAAGTTCCAGATACATATCACAGCTGCACAGAAAAATTGCTAAGACAAGCTCAAGACAGCCAAATGTGAGACTCAGCTTCTGTGGTAGGGTGTCATCACAAGCTTTAACCTAATTTTGAGATGCAGCTTAGAAGAGATAAAGCTTAAGCTTCATTGTTTTAACCAACTGTGGTACGGGCTTAAATGGCAAAGACCTAAAGCCTACCAAAACAACATATACATACTATGTATTGTAATACGATTCTCCTGATTTGTAATTGTATCATTTTTTCAGCACTTGGACACCAACACCTCTGCGCATAGCAAGTCAAAATTAATGAAACCAGAAAATAAAGAGAAATTACTACAATTAAAGAAAAGGATAAACAGTATCAGGAACGAATTAGCAAAACCTATGTTGCAGCAGGAAAAGCCTACTTATACCATTTCCAAAACTTCTTCAGACATCAACAAGAGTGAAAATAGGTATATATTAAATCTATTTAATTTCGACAGTTAATTTTTTATGTCGACAATCAATTTACTAGAAAATATTCGCTCCCTGTTTCAGTAATAAAACAGAAACTGAGAACGATTCAAAGGTTCCGGCTTACCAGCGGTTTCATGCTTTAGCATCTAAGGATGTATCAACTTCCCTTGTGCTTCCTTTCAAATACAAGTTTCTGGCTGAAGGCTTTCGTTGCTTGGATACCGTCATTAGTCTTATGTACAACCGACAAGAAATCTGTCCTTTTGCAAAGATCAAGCCATCTGTGGAAGATATGATGCGGAGGTACTACATTTATGGTTTGTGTGTACTTCGGGTGCCTTGCATTTTGTCCAAGTAATTACATCCTGTTTTTCCATCCTTAGAAAATTTGACTTCTTACATCTTGGACAAATAAAGACGGTGTTTCCGGCAGCTTACTATTTTCAGCAAGAGAAGTTACCTATCAGTCGAAATTTCAATACACAATCTCAACTGACAATTACTCCAAACATGGATTGCTTTTCAACAGGTCATTTGCAGTTTTTTAATCTAATGTTTATGATTTTAAATTTCTTCACAAATGTAATGAGATTTAATATATTGTCGTGATGTGTTGTTTCATATAATTTAAATTGTAGATGATCGCATTACCGACTGCATAAAAGATGAGGTCAAGCCATATACGATAATCAAACAGAAAAACGAACCTTCTGAAAAACATGGAAGAATTATTGATAATGGCCTTCAAAGTACCAGCAAATTGCAGAAATACGACAAGATGAAACCCAGCTTTTTATTGGCTAGGCGAAATATATTCCACTGGCAACTCATTAAAATTGTGGAGTGTTTTCATAAAGTAAGTAATAATTTAGTGTGAACAATTATTTTATGAATTATTGTTAGGGGAAAAGTAGTTTAAAGTTGGATTGACCATGCTAAATCGCTCTTTACAGGATTTTCTTGCCAAGTTGAGTCCACCTGTTATTTTAGATGTTAATCAAAGTATCACTCGATGGCACCCCAAATTCTCTGTTGATCTGGTACCCGACATTGTGCCTGCGGAACTTCCAAAACCACCGGATACTCAGCTGTGCTCTTCTGCTATAGATGTTTTAAATAAGATTAAAGGATTATATAGCCAAAAGGTGATGTGCACTTTTGTTTATTAAAGATAATTGTTAATTCAATTTGCTGTAGTTATGTGTTCGAAGAATGTGGATTAACATTTTCTGTTGTGGTTGTCCTTTTATTTAGATTGATGATGCCTTGGAGTTAGTTTCCAACAAATCTGCTGCTATACACGATGAAACAAATATAACTCACATCGATACGCCTCCACAAATAGCCACGTCTCCCATCAAAGGAATACCCATGGCTTTGTTAGAAAAGGTAATACTTTTATTGCTGGATATTCTTTAAGTTACCTGTGAATCATAATTATATCTTCATCTATCCTGCAATTATTGTTAAGTCCGCCTTGTTTTGAGTTTGAAATCATTGCATATTGTTTTATAGATTCGGGCTAGAGAGGCTGCCAAAATAAAAGCCGATATGACAAGAAACCCTCAAACTGACTTAAGACTCAAAATGATGACACGCCTCCCTGACATGGCTCGCATTTTAAGAAAGTATCCTTTTACTGCTTAGTTTTGATTCGTTGTTTTTTTTAACTGAGGTATTTCCGTAATTTGGTAGCATGGTTTTTCAACACAACTAGTTTTTTTCCTGATTATGTGATTAGCTTGTTCATCTCAGAAAAGAAGGCTGCAGTCTCCATTTCTGATGCTTCTAGCAAAATTGCCGCGAGTTACGTTGGTTCGGTTACTCCCGGTATGACAATATCTAATATATTTTTATTTTTTTTATTCTTGATTTGTTGCCAAGAACACATTTTGATAAACCAATTTGTTTTATGTGTGTAGTGGACATGGAAAAGCATCTTTATTTGCTCAAGGAACTAGCTCCCGACTGGATCACCATTCTGAACATTCGAGCGGGCATCTTTTTAAAAATGAACAAGACTATGAGTTTCAGCGATGTGCTCTCCAAGATTGAAAATGCCAAAAAACTTGCTACTCTTGCATGATTTTGATATGAAGTTTGATTATAAAGGTATGACAACTATCACGTTTATTCTTTATATATCCTTTCCTTATTGCTGTAAATAAATTTTATACGATTGATAATCATTTTAGAAATGTTATTAATTAAGAATCACCTGCATCAAACATACATGTGCATATCAGAAACTTTTTCAGTGCAGTCCGATAACCTTATTACTCTTAAAAACATATAATTAACCACTGCAAGTATATTTCAACAAATCGTTGATCTTTTCCATCAAGCCATATATAACTCAAGCAAACTGAAAATAATGGAAATTCAGAACTCCTATGGCTGGAAACGTTGCGTAGAAAGTTAGATAAATAGTGTGAATTCCAGTTGGAATCGTCGTTGTGGATCCAGTAATTGTGCCCCACGCTCCTCTCGTGTCATATGCAAGTAGGGAAGCCAAAGGCGCATTATCGACACTGTCCAAGTGAACATAGATAGTAACCAACGTGCCGACGTTCATATTGCCCTGTAGTCGAAACATAACTTGGGTTGCATTTCCGTAGTCGAAGTCTGCCCTGCAAAATTCGTAGATGCTTGATATGTTGAGCCCAGTAACGAGGAACGGTATCTTGTAGAAAGGATCAAAGGTAGAACAAGCACTTTCTATATCTGGTCGAGTTTCAAAGTTGTCTGCTTGTGAAAATGCAATTGTTATTAACTGCAATATAATAACATAAGCAAGTGCGGATTTCATGGCGAATTCTTGTGGTTTTCTTGGGGAAACTCAATTAGAAGCTTCGTGAATACTAGGCGTTTACAATGTTTTGTGGTAAAATAATAAGTTCCGTATCTTTAAATAATGTTGATAACCTAGTATTTATTGATGAGATAAGCAGATAAACTTGACATGTATCTGTCACTGTTCGTGGCAATAATAACATTACAGTAGACGCAACACCAAATGTTTGCCCTGTGCGCCACACTTAGTCTATGACTAGCGATACAAAAGGTTCGTTATCTGTGCTGTTTTGAACACAAATTTATAAGTGTATTACTGTAGTACAAAGTGATTGCCTGATGAGTGAGTTAGAAATGAATTCGTAAAAAATTGTGAAACGTAGTTGGGATTTTAGGAAAGTTTATTTTATTAGGAGGACTCATGTAGTTTTTCATCATTTATTTTCAAGCACTGGCATTGTCTTGAATAAAATATCACACTCACATGACTGCATTCAAATCAAACTATTAATTATATGCACTATAGAATTTAAACCAATTAAAGTTAAATATATCGTAACCGAGTTGATCCAACTCGAAGGTGAAGTAGACATTCTGCACTCCAGAAGGCATGGGATCGAGGAATTGGCTGACGTTAACATAGTGATATTCGCGTCCATAATTTATAATTGCCGATACGAAAGGCTCGTTTTGCGTGCTGTTCAGATGGATGTTAACCACTCCGGCCCTTGACGGCCTGGTTGAAGTGTACAGTTCCCCAATACGCAGTTCCACCCTGTTGGCTCCTTGTCCAAAATCGACTTCATAATAAGCGAGCTCAGACGTCGCATAGATGTAGGCTACTTCTCTCGGAAAACTACTAGTGTCATCGGGGTCGTCTGCAGGGTGCATCTCAGTGTTGACGTGGAAATCATAATCTTCGGCTTGAATGACATCGTAGGGAGCATGGGCTTTCAGATTGCTTCGGTCAACTTCAATGCCATGCCCAACTTTGCGATTGGTGGTGGCCTTTGCGATGTGACTGTCTTTGGCCATCACCGTGCATAAGGTAGCAAGCGCTACAGCACACAAGAGGATTTTTGCCATGCTGAGGATTTACGGTTCCTATTCTATGTCTGGATAGCTTCTGATGAGTGCCGGTCTTTTATATGATATTGCATCCAGGATTTAGATATGATATTATCTCTGCACATGATTGGTCGTAAGTTGCAATCTGTCAGAATTTCTGGGAGGCAATCTAGATATTTCTAATGTCTGTGATGCTGATCTTTGATAGTCGTTATTGTGTCGCAAAATTACAAAAAGAAGCTATTGTTTTTTGGATTTAGGAGATAATTTCAGTGAATGTACGTCACATTTTAGGTTGAAAGTTGGAGGACGTTTGTAGGATCTTGCACTTTGTTCATAAAAGGTGCGGTGATGTTCTGAGACTGACAAGTTCACACCATTGAAATGTAGTACGATTATATTCTTATTTTAAAATTTGGCTTATGCATCTGACTCCTTGGAATAATTGTGTGTAGTATTGCAATTACTGGAATTTCTCAATTCATTGTCCACATCAGTCTGCATTTCCCAATCAAAATTCAACACTGGCTGCATCCGCACAAATTCTATTTTGATATGTAAATATTAGAAAACATGTCTTTGGCAATTTATCTCATAAAATCACTCGTGTTCAAGGTATTTTCAGGGATATATGACCCCGACTTTGATTGCCAACATGATCTACAGATAATTAGTTTTGCAATTCTGTTGTAGATGATTCACAAGGTTTTTCAGAAATCGTTCAACTTGTAGAGCAATATTTTCCAACCTTTTTAATTCTTGTCGTCGGCATATTGTCACAGCATACAGAATGTTCACAAAAATGTTCCCACATTTTCTCAATTCGTTTTAAACAAAATATTCAGCTAAATGATGCACGTTTCTATTTACAATTAGTTATAATGAAGGCACATTTTCGACCCTACTATAAACTTAAGTGTCACACCAGTTGAAAAACTCCGTAGGTTATATTACCAAATTTTAACACGCGCTGCATGCGATTTAGATATTTTAAACTTTTGTAAATCTGATCTTTGATAGTCGTTATTGTTTCTCAGAATTACAGAAAAAAAGCTAATGTTTTTTTATTTAGGAGATAATTTCAAGTGAATGTACGTCACAATTTGGTTTGAACGTTGAAGGGCATTTAGAGGATCTTGCACTTTGTTCATAGTTGAGTACTGGGATACAATAGAGATTGACATCTAAATAATATAAACTCTAAACAGGTGAAATACAGTGTGACTTACCAAACACAGTTATACTAAAAAACTTGCCAAAATTTAAGAGATTCGCCATTTTTCTAATTACATCTATTTTCTTGCTTTTTATTGCTGGTAAAAGCTTATTTAGAGATTGTAAAAAGTAAAATACATTCTGATCGAATGTCTGAATATTATGATGACATTTCATTGAAGTTTTACCAAAATATACGAAAATGGCTGTTTCGAATGTTTGGAAATTATTTAAAAGCTTTCCTTAAAGGTGCAGAATGGTTACAAATTGTTTAAACCATTCCAGAAACATTTCTGCAAATACACCTGAAATACAGTCAAAATGTGGCTTATGCATCTGATTCCTGTAAATAATTGTTATTGCGTGAAGCACCATAAAAGCTACCAAAATTTTTTTAGTTCATTAATTCATTGTCCACATATTTAACACTGCAGGTTGCATCAGCTAAAATGCTATTTTGAGACTTGAAGATTGGAAAACATGTCGTTGATAATTTATCCCATAAAATCACTCGTTTTCAAGGTATTGTCAAGGATATCACCCCCGACTTTGGTTATCAATAATGTCTGAAAAAAATTAGTTTTCCAAATCTGTCAATGCTGATTCGCAAGTTTTTTTACAATGTCCGGTTTGTCAGAATGCGGTTCAATTGCACTGAAATTTAAACATTTGGAATATATTTGAAATAAAAATCAGAAAAATACTGAACAAGCGTGCTAAAACATCAATGATTGTCAATTTACTTAATCACCAACACCACACGTCTTGCACTTTATAACTGGCAAACCGTGATTTACAAATGAATTAATTTTAAAAAAACTGTAAGGGTATTTCCATTTTTAAATCAGTTTTATAAATCATCGTTACCGACGTTTTTATTTTGAAAACTATATTTGAGCTCTTAAATGTTGATATGGTATATACTTTATGGAACCCTTGTTAAAGTAATTAACTAGTAAATTGCATTCTGAATGTATGAACTGCAATATTTCTGTTTTCAAATTAGCAGTTTAGATTAACTAAAGTAAAGTTATAAGCAGTCGCATTGTTTCAGTCTAATAAGAGTTGTTTGTCGTCTAAAATTTTATTTTAAAATGAGTACACCTGTTATTTTTCAACATTTATTTTTCATTTGAACAGTGAAATAATGGTACATAATTCGTTACATGCATGACAGACAATTACTCCCAAGCACTATAAAATTTAAACCAGTTAAAGTCAAACAAGCTGGTATCAGGTTGATCTGTCTCAAAAGTAAAGACGATGCTCTGCACTCCAGATGGCATGGGCTCGAGGAATTGACTCAAGGTTAGATACTGATATGTTTTGGCATAGTCGATGATTAGCGATACGAAAGGTTCATCTTCCGTGCCGTTCAAACTAATGTGAATCACTCCGCCTCTTGTGACCGGTGAAGAGATCATTTGTGCAATACGAAGTTCTACCCTGTCAGCTCCAAGTCCAAAGTCGAGGTCGTAATATTCGACCCGAGACGTCGAATGGATAAGAGCTATTACTGATGAATTAGTGTCTTCAGGATCGTCTGATGGGTAGATCACCGTGTCCACGGTGAAGTCAAAATCCTCGGCTTGAATGACATCGTAGGGATCGTGAGCTTTTAAGTCGCTTCTGTCAACTTCTATGCCATGTCCAACATTGCGATTGGTGTTGGCCTTTGCGATGTGACTGTCTTTGCACATCACCATGCATAAGGTAGCGAGCGCTACGGCACACAAGAGGATTTTTGCCATGGTGAGGATTTGCACTTCAGATTCTGTGTCTGGATGGCTGCTGATGCGCGTTGCTCTTTCCATCCAGAATTTATATATGACCTTATCTCTGTACGTGATTGGTCATGAGTGGTTATCTGTCATATTGTCTGAGAGGTCGTATTGGTAAAGTGAAACACGTGCTACATGCAATCTTGATGTTTCCTATTTCTGTAATCCTGATCTTTGATAGTCGTTATTGTGTCGCAAAATTACAACAACAAAAGAAAAAGATCATTTCAGGTGAATGTACGTCACATGTTGGGTTGAAAGTTGGAGGACTTTTGCAGAATCTTGCACTATGATCATAAACGATTTGGGATGTTCTGAGAGTGGGAGGTCCCAACCAAAAACATTTTTGCGGACGTGGTGGGATCCACCTGAAATACTGTACAATCATATATGCGTGTTACAATATTTAGCTCATGAATCTGATTATGGCACAATTATTTTAGATTTGGGATGGACTTCAAATTGCACAGAATTAGCTTGATATGTTTGAACTACAAATCACAGAAATGCTAAACAAGCATGCTAAAACCTCAGTGAATCAGAACCTGAACATGTCTTACTCTTTATAACTGACTAATGCAATTGACCAAAAAATTATTTTTAAAAAAATTGCGTTTTTAGAGCAGTTTTATAAATCGTTAATAATTCAATGAATCATATTATTGGTCAAGGACCTATTTGAACTCAATGTCTGTTCCCAAGTGGCTCTTTCCACAGTCGTCCTTCGACACTTGATTAGTCAGTTGATTAGTCAAATACATTCTAAAAATTCAACAATTTTGATAACTTTAGCAAAGTTATTAACAGTCAGATTGTTTCATAGATGAGTTTGTGATTGCAAAAAAATTGATAGTGTTGTTTGGTGTCCAGTATATTCTATTTTAAAATAAATTGGCCCTATCTACTATTATTTTCAACATTTATCGTACATAATTCGTTACATTCATGATGAATATGTTGTGTTCGTTGAGGTCGTGTTTGTAAAGTGAAGCACACGCTGCACGCAATTTTCATGTTTATAACTTCTGTGATCTTGATCTTTGATAATTGCTGATATGTAGCAAGATTACAAAAGTAGATGTTGTTTTTTTGTTTAAAAGATAATTTCAAATGAATTCACGTCACGGTTTTATCTTTGTTGGATATCTAGCACTTTTCATAAAAAGATGCAGCGATGTTCTGAAAGGTTTTAATCAGATTCAGAAGCATATCCGGGTACATTGTGATATATATACCATGATCATATTTGATTGTTTGGAATTTCATAAAATCCACTGGAAGTACTGAATGAATTGCCCACGATAGTTTTCCTTTCCCAATCTTAGTTCAACAGTGCATGGTTCTTCTACTAAATTGCAAATTTTTGAGACGTGGAAGATTAGAAAACATGGCGATGACAATTTATCTCATAAAATCACTCGTGTTCAAGGTATTTTCAAGGATATGATCCCCGACTTTGATTACTAACATTGTCTGAAGATAACTATAGTTTTCCAAAATTCCATTCTTTTGACAAGGTGTTTTTTTTTTCACAATGAAATCGTTCCGCTAAATTTAGTAGAGCATTGAGATAGATTTGAAAATGCACAAAACTTTCAACAGTTGGAATTTGTTTAAAATTTAGTGATTGTCTAAGTTACCAAGTTTCATTTGAAGTTGTACTAAAATATACAAAATGACAGTTACATGCCTTCAAATACTATACTTTTTTTTTGATAAACGCCTAACTGACTGCAATTGTCTTTCTTTTTTGAATTGCTAGTAAAGCAGTCAAAGTCACAAACGTATATGATTTTGTGATTGCAAAGAATTGGTGTCATGGGAATTTTTGCCATGATGAGGACTTGTACTTCGAATTCTGTGTCTGGATGGCTGTTGATGTGCGTTTGTCATTTTATACCCTGGTGCATCCCGAATTTAGATACGACCTTATCTTATGTATAACATTAATTGGCATAAGTTGCAATTTTAAGTCAAAGGGATCATATTTTTAAATTCAAACACGTGCTTCATGCAATCTTGGTGTCTGATTGATTTAATCATGATCGTTGATTATGATTGTTGTGACTCAATATTCCAGAAATAAGGTTTTGCTAATTGTTTATTTTTATTAGAAGAGAAGAGAATATCTTAAAAATACTGAGCAGGGCCTGATAGTTTGTAAAGGTGGGTTACAGCAATCATGCAATATTTTAAGAATAGTGCATGGGATGGTCGAAATTTTTGCCATTTTATACTAATTGTGAACAGAAAATCTTATACGCGTAATTGCTCAACATAGAGTGGATTCAAAACATTATTTTTCTTGATTTTATTAAGGAAATAGAGTTAAGACAATTTAAGAGATTAAAGTTATTTCTTAATTAATTTTAAATTATGCCACAACATATTGACGTAAGCATCATCGGTCAACAACAGATTGATATAAACATATGGTATTACTTAAAAATAAATTCGTGGATCTTAACATATGAGCCTTTTCAATCCGTGGATAAAAGCCAAAGTGATTTCTCAGTTTGTTGTCTGCTTCAGCTGATGATTGATAGAATCCACTCAAAATGCTATTTAAAGACACGTTAACTAATGTGATTTCTGCAAGATTAAAGAACAAGACTGAGATAAGATATATCCCATAAATACACTCGTGTTCAAGGTACTTTGATTACAAACATAGGCTGAAACGTTTTGGAATCTTTTCTTAGCTATTATGACGTTGATGAATATTCATGAGTAAGAATAATGAGAGTGCCTTTTTTGTCCTTTATCTCGATTTGGTGCATTTTTCTGATTACATTAACATCTCATTAATAAATAAACATAGAGAAAATCGTGATCTTCCTGAAATTCGGCCCTAACATTTTAACTAAAACAAAAATGATTGAAAATGCTGCTGTAGTCATTTCACCAAATGAAAATGCGGTTATACATTGCAAATTTTTATTTTTCAAAATTTTACTCTATTATGAATATCTTGAAATAGCTAAAAGTGGGAGATATATTGCAATTGCAGTTTTTTTCCCCAGTACATGCATATACTACTAAAGCCAGCATAGAATTCTGTTGAACACTTCAACAACTTGTCTATTCACGTTTTTAAATTTGAATTATCCCTCCATTTTGTAGCATGTTGAGGTGGGTGGTGGCTCCATCATGTGATTTGAAAATACATCTAACTCACCTGACAATTCCGGCGGCATTTTAAAGTTATAAAACCGATGAAAATTTATGAATGTGCATTTGGTTTACTCTTTTTTTATAACCGATGTATAGCATTGGGCCTCAAAATTCGCATACTTTTCCTAATATATCATGCAATTTAACTGTACATGTACTATGGTAAAAGTGCAGGTTTTTTATTTTTTTTGTTTTCCTTCTCATAAACTTGTTACTACACTTTGTCTGTATTGTAAATATTTTAATTTATTATTTCGCATCCTTTTAATGTTAAAAAACCCCAATCATTTAAGGTCTTTACTTCCCAGAACACATGTGCAATGGAATAAATGTTGATTTATTGCAACGTCTAATTGTTTTTTAAACACAACAAAACATCAAACTTAAACTGCATTTACTGTGTACTGGGAAGTAAAGACCATATATATGACGTTTACTTTAGCCTTAATTAGGAAGAATTATTTTATTGGAAGTCCTTTGTTACATATTTTTAGCAATGAAAAAACCAACAATCAAGTGATCTTTGTACTGCCCTAATTTAACCTAATTAGTCAGCAAATCCCCATTTAAATATGGTGTAGTTGGGGCCTTTACAGGACTTAATTAGGAGGGATTATCTTTCAGGAAGTCCTTAAAGCCTTTGGTGCTACCAGAATGACTAATACAAAGGACCTGAGAAGGTAAAATAAGAATAGACAGTAAACTTTGGACTGTCCTAAACTGACCCCCTTAATTCTAGCCAGCCAATCCCCATTCAGAGCGTGCTTTCAAAACTGCCGCCCAGTATAAAATCAGTCGCAAGAGGGCAGCATCTACCATCTGTGTATAGTGTCATGGTGCTGTGAACGTTTCGGATTATTTTGTCGTCGTGAATTCCAATTTTATTTTCGCCTTCAAGTTGATTTTATCGACAATTTGTGCCTAAAACCATGGATTGTAAAAAGGCGGTGGTGGATCCTCATGAAGAAGTGAAAAAATTGCAGGATTTAGTACGCAAATTGGAGCACCAAAACCAGCAGTTGAGAAGTAAGCAAAACCACAACATTCAGCCAAATGCACCTCCTGTCCCCGGCAAACTGACACCCGAAAATTCAGTCCTGATCAACGATGGTGCCAACGAAAACAACTTTGAATCAGGTCTGGACGACGACGAATTAATTGATATCGAAAAGTTGGATTTATCGGATGAAGAGTCCTGGTAAGTGTGCCTTACTGATTATAAGGACATGTGGTCTACCCCTGGATGGTAGCTGCAATGGAATGCGCATCCTTTTAATGTTAAAAAAACAAGGAAGTGCAGTGTATTTATCTTTGTTAATTCACGACAGATATGTTGACAAGGTAGTGTTAAATATAGGGATGTAAAGATCTTGAATAAATGTCGAATACAATTTGCACGGTGACCTGCGATTTGAATGGAGGTCTTGAGGGGTGACTCATGACTTGTATTGCAATAGTGTTTTTTAGTACCCTATATACCGTCAAAAAACTTTGAAACGGAATTGATGAAGCTTCTAAGTATCCTTATTGCAAGCCAAAAAATGCTCAAAACTTGAAAGGGTCATTGAGTTTGATTTAATGTCTTTCAGGCATTGGCTAAATGGGGGGAAATATGGACTAAACATGTGGGGCAAAAATAGTAAGGCTAACTTAGGCCTTTTACACTTGAGAGGTGACTAACCCCTACTACTATGTTGTCTATTCTAGTTTGAATTCTAGTTTAAACATCTTGGTGCATTTTGCCAACTTTGTTAGTCGAGTGTTTCCCCTTATTTTCCTAAAACCTTGTTGTCAACTGTCATTGGAGCAATGTATTGATTACTTTCACGGTATAGCGTAACCCTTTGACTTTATAAACCATCACTATATTCTGTTGTGCATACCTTTCCCACCTGGTACCTTCCCTCATTGTAACCAAGTTACCTTTGGTAATTTTTCGCCCTATTTATCATTAAACCTACAGTTTCACAACCCTCAGTCTATATAGCCTGCAGCTGCTGTAGGCAGTTATTCTCTTAAAATGGCTTGCGAAAGAGTTGAGGGCGTTTCTCTAAAAGGACCCAGAAGGCAGATTCTACTTGTATTACCTAGCACCTTTAATATTTTCCTTAAACTTAACTGTATACTTATTATGTATGTATATATTGATGCTGAAAGTTAGAAACTTTATCTCAGGACTCCTTTACAACCTATAATTAAATATAGATTTCTTCATGTTCAATTCATTTAACAAGAACAATAATAAACTCATGACATGTTAGCTTGCCTGATACATTTTTTTGCGAAATACAGGTTGAGAAACGCCATTCTAAATCTTCGTGCTGTTAATTTCCCAAATGTTGTGTTTAAAATAATCTAAATGCTCCATTTCTCTTCCCATCGCAACTTTGTAATTTATGCAAGATTCATATCAGGTACATAGGCAGGATATAATTCCTCGGCATGACATCATTCCCGTGGGTGTCCTGCAATATGACTATGGTATCCTCGGTCTCTATACATAAAAATATCTATGATATTACTAGGATTATTATACAGTGGCAAACCATTTCTTATCTGAAATGACATCTACGTTTTCTCTAAGGGCTTGCAAGCATGCTACTGCTTTGATGCTCAGATCAATACAGCACCAGACTGAAATTTACGTTGTACCGGAGCAGGAGACTAGATATAAATATACGTAGATCACATGGTCGCACTATACCTGCCAAATTGGACTGACCATAACTGGTAAATTGGCTAAACGTTTTCAGTATTATCCGTAACTAAACCTTCTTTTTTCCGATACGAAACTTTGGACCTGACATTCATAGTTTACTACTAGATTTTCCCACATTTAATGGTCAACTACATGTATTTGGGAAGTAAATTGCTTTTGATAGGCAGTGTTACTTCATCAAATTGGACCAGGTTTTACTACTAGTCTAGATTTTCTCAGATTGAATGCTCAACTGCATTCACTTCTGAAGGAAATTGCTTTGGAAAGGCAGTGTTACTTCATCAAATTACATATTATACTACAAACGAGTTAGCCATTTGTTGGAGCATTCGTCTTGTCCACCAATTATCAGCCAAATGTTTGTGAAACTCTTCTAGGTGTGCACTTTATTGCGTTTCTTAATGAAAGGAGCATCTCTGCGTAATTGCCGAATCTCCTGATGTAATTGCTGCGGAAACATTACATCAGAAGATTGAATTCCAAAGGCTTTGTGCTTTATTTGCCAATGCAGGTGGACAAGACTCATCACAAGAAATTCTGAGTTTAAGAAGAACTTGACCAGCACGTTGGAAGTTTCAGCATGTCTCGTCATGCTTTCTCGGCTGTGTGGTTTGCGTTTTGTGGGAAGTGTAATAGGTCTACAACCCACATCTTGGTATGTTTTTTAGAAAAGTTTGTATTGTTGATTTTGAAAGACAAGACACGCATGGACCAAATAGATGTAATTTTGTGGCTGCGAGATATGGCGGCCTTGTTACCCCATTAAGGTACCTGTACCTGGTGCTTCGGTAACTCGTCCGCCTACACTCTTCAGTATTTGGTGCGAAACGTGCACCTGCTTTATAAGGTAATATTATTCCTCGTGGGTGTCATATAAGCTCTCGTAGGTGGGATTTTCTGATTCACTCATCCACAGATTGGTTTAGGACCTACTTTCACAGGGCCCTGGTTGGAGATGATGTAATTCTTGTAATGACTCGTGCAATGGTGATTATTTTCTGAATAGGCTCTTTGGTTCATGTATGAAGTCTGGATACTGACCACTAAATAATCCATGCATAGCACGATCTGGTCAAACGCTTTCGACCTAAACAATTTTCGATTTGTCAGCCAAGCGAGTCCACTCCAGGTGGTCTTTACTCACACCCTATTGACATCTGCTTTTGTTTGGAAATGGTAGGGCGAAAAAATGTGTACATCGAAAATGTTGCTGGTCAGCGAATTTATATGCTACTGGTGTAGATCACCAAACCTTGAAGCCCAATTATAGCGATGGAAATACAAGTTTCTAAGAACGTGATCGGGCTGGAAAATCCTGGGAAAAGCCATCGAACAATTGACGAATTGTCAGGGGAACATGGCCAGACATTTAAAAATAATTTCTCAAACGAAAATTGAAACCTTGGTCTGTGTGCCTTGGGAAAATGCATTTTTGCTTTATTCTGATATAAACATGGGAATCAGTTTCTTTTAGATTGCAATTTTGCATGGGAATGCTGTTTGGGGCATGAAGCTCGAAACAAACAATACTTTTTCACAGCAGTGTGGAAACTGCAGTATGCACAATATTGCATTTTTTTATAACCTATTTATAAAAAAGCGAATCACGTTAGGATTCAATACTATTAAGGGGCCATTCAAAAAGGACGTCCTCAAGAAGGGGGTAGGGAGTCTGCTAGCAAGTGGACCCGAGGTGGGGGGGAAGCCATTATGGAAGTCCACTAATGATGTTATTTTCCAGTTTTTGGATTTTCTGTTTATTTAAGTTTTAAAGGTCAGTGAAAGGGTAATTGTAAACCAGAAGAAATGTCTCCAGTCCCAAATGTACTTGGATGTTTAAAACCTTGGGAAAAACGGGAATTATGCCTAACTTTGTGTTAAACACAAATTTTATGCTGGAATTTCCCTTCGAGGTCAGGAAATTTGCGTTAATCAGAAAAATCTGGACAACTTTCGTGGAATTGACGGCGAGATGGGTGCTTGGTAATTTATATGAGAGGCCTTTGTATGTCCCAACAAATTTTCTGGACACCCTACTTTTCAAAACAATTAAGGACGTCTGTGAGGGGGGGGGGGAGGAAAAGAGGAGAAGCGGTAGTCTAGTCTAAAATGGACACCATGTGGACGGGGTGGGGGCAACTTTTGAAGAATTTCAAGGACGTTCTTTTTAAATGGCCGCTTAGTGTTAAAAGCCTTAATTATTTCTTTTAAAGTTTGTATTGCCAGTCATAGATTTCATAATAGTTGAGAACCGATTTGCATGAATTTTATAGAGTGGGTATATGTAGTTCAAGCGCAGTATTTTCATTGGCTTACTGTTCTACATTTAACTTAAGTGTCCCTGTCAACAATTGATACGAATCCAATATGACCTAGTGTGCAACTCTTGTTTGCTGAAATGAATTGATTAATGACTAGGGGCCCATGGCAACTACTGGTTCAGTGGTGTGGGGCAACAATTGTTAGTTGTCAAAAGCTAAGTGGATACAATTGAAATTTACATAGACCTTCTTGCAAGTAAGATACACCTACATGTTTTCTACTAGACGTCAAAATTGTAATTGTTGAACTGTTTTATTTTTTTTTTTAAAGTAGTACTGACTAGAACTAGGGAAATATTTCAGGCTGGCCTTTACCTTGCCCTGTTTAATGTTTTTTCCCCCTTTTTTCTAGACTAGATTTAAACTAAAAATCAAGGCACAAATCACTATTCAATAGGTTTTTTTTTTTATTTACTTTGCTAATGTACCTACTTGTGGTATGTAGTTTAATCGCAAAATAATTCAACCATAGCATATTATAGTAAAAAATAACATTTTTGGTGAATTAGTCCGCTGATGAAAATGCTTATTGAAATTCAGCTGCATATACATTTAAAGATGTTTTTAGACTAACGTTGACTGCCAATATTTTAAACCACAAGGTTCCCCAACGGCCCATGAATGGCCCAACTTTTTGTGTTATTTGGTTGATATCATTACAACATGGCTATCTTTATGATTGTACGTTTGCATATTGCACCAGTGACGTCTGCAAGTGATGTCATAACATTTCTCAAAGAAGGGTGTCATCATTTGCAAGTGGTGTAAAGTGTCAATGTGTTTATTTTAAGAAACATCTGCATTTTTGCACAAGTTCAAATGTGCTCGGTGAACCCATTTGCATGAAACAGGCTTCACCTGGCTGAGTCCAAGACGCCAATATTTTAAAACGAGGATGCTTCGCTTATCTTGAATTGTTTCATGAGAATTTTTTTGCACATTGAAAAAGCTGCATATTTGAGAAAAACAAATTCCTTCTGGTAATAGTATTCATTATCCTCGTATGCAAATTCATGGAGATCACTGGCACTGCAAGACTTCCGGCACTGGTGAATCTTATTATGGCTAATGAGTGTTATTGTGTCACAGGTCTGACACTTGTGTCTATAATTGGGTTATTGCAATGCCCTTGGGTTTGAGCACGTTTTTTTTATTGTTATGGCCTAGACATCAGATTTGTAAAGGTATTTGGATGGAAATGATGACTTGGTTGCAGTGAAATTGGCAGTTGTTGAAATTTTCAACACCTGTTGATATGATGCACCTGTGCAGGAAATTGGCACTTTGTCACATGGATCTGTGAGCACATTGTGTCCCCAAGGGCGAAAACTGAAATCTCTAGACATGATACTGATATCAGATGTCTTGGCTAAGATAGTTCAAGAATTCCAATTTTGTTATCTGGGATTTTGCTATCCGGATATTGCAATATCTAACCTTCTCAGAAAGAAAAAATTAACATTTGAGATTCATTCACCTGGTAAACAACTTGCGCAAACTCCCTGGAGGGTTGTTAAGAGTATCTAACCATATTTTCATGATTGTACACCTGCCCAGCGGCTATAATTTGCAGTGCATTGGTATTGTTAACCTCTCAGGAACCATGTTCTCGCAAAGTTCAACGCTTCTTTATTTCAGATGTTCTTGGACTTGCTCTCAAGGCAGGTTTGACATGCCTGTTTCTGCAGCTCTCTGAGTGGGTGAAATTGAATTTTTAACCTGACCCCTCTCTTGGCGTCTCACTTTCGTTCTCTGAACATGTGAAGTGGTCATTCAACTGTCCATTGTCGATGTGCATCGCCTGATTTATGTAACCAGTAACCAGTTGCACTGCAAGACACATGTCGTTAGGATGCATGTTGACGAGTTTTGGTTGCATGATGAGGCTTTTACCATATTCCGACTCATCTCACTTATGTTTTTATTTGTGAACCCACAGGTTATACCAGTCGCCGAAACAACTGACGGCCGAGCAGAAAGCACTCAGCCCCTACCAATGGGTGCGCAGCGATGTGGATGATAGCCAAAACACCGAAATCCAGGCAGTGAAAAGGGGCCTGGTCAACAAAATCGAAGAGCTCACTCGAAGTATGATGACTAACTAACTCTGGTTTTGCAAACGTTTGTATGGTGTGTGGGTAGCTTTTCAAAAAAAAGTATTTGGCATGTGGGCCGGTGGTTTAGGCAGTGATCCAAACAAACCAAATAAAATCACGGAAATGCTACTCTTACAGGATGCGACCACATGATCACGCACAACATTGTACTTTATACGCATACCAATTATTTGTGTCTATTATTCAGGCCTTAATTGACAGGTGGTGGCTTATGATACTATTGGATTGATTTTCAGGGCAGAGGGGGGATAGTTGGTCCAATTGGCATGGACCTTTACTATTTTGAGGAATCCTATTGCACTTGCTAGAAGCAAAAGGGAGGGGTCCCTTTGGCAGTGGTGGATTTCCGAACAGGGGATGCCTGTGGACACTGGGCCCTATGTGGCAATAGGTCCATACTCCCCAAATAAAATGAAAGTATCAGACAAATATATATTACACTACCCACAGTTGGACCTTACTTTAAATGAGTGGACCAGATAGCACTTTAGTGTTCATTTTGTTAGGCCCATTGCCAATGTCTCTGAAACTCTTAATGCCTTAATTAATTATCAGGAAGTGTTAAGCTAATTTGGCAGCAAACTTAGGGCCTACGCTCAGTGGCGAAGCGAGGATATTTGGCGCCCAGGGCAGAAAACCCAAATATTGGAAATCATAGCACAAATGCCATCAAATATCCTAGACAGCAAAGGGTTTATGCTCAATTCAGTGTTCTGTGTGGCAACATCACGATGTGGCCACATTAAATTTTAATCTGAGAATGTACATCCTCTGAACCGTGAAACCAGGAAAATTCGGAGTTAATTTTACAGGGTCATTATCTTGGCTACATAAAAAATATATAAAGTACATGATATATGGAATAGTATTGTTTAAAAAACTTTAATTTAACTTTGTAGAAACATTAAAATGCAAAAAAGTGCTTATTTCTTGAGAAACGTCTTCAGAAAATTATATTACGATTTTGTGAAATTAATATTTGCTGGAAAAACCTATCTAATTTTTTATTTTTATATATAATTTATTTTTATTTATTTGTTATATTTTTTTCTATTTGCTACCATGAAGGTTTTATTTTATTGCAAAAAATTAACAGCGATCAATTCCTGTCCTGGTTTCGCATCATAGTTTGTTCTGATTTCTTAGTACATTTATTGTTTGCCAAATGGTAGCCTAAAGTGTCATTAATTTAACGGATTTATGTTATCCATTTTTAATTTGGAGCACAGACAAAACAAGGCATTGCCCTTAATTAGTAATTTTATAAAAAAAGTGTTGAAGATAATTCAACACTTCATGTTGGTAGAACTACTCAATTGTCTCGCGCGGTTGTTGAATTTCAAACAGGTTATGTTGGAGTGCAATTATCTACATGTTGTGAATAGTTTTTACGTACTTTTATATCGTTGAATTTTTTAATCTGACTTTAGATTCGAGCTTGTATTCAAGTCCTGCCAATTGCATAATTCGAAGGCCTCAACTTTGTACAGAGGATCTCGCTGAACAGAGGAACAAATTGACAATAAATCCAAAACTCTCATTAAGTAAGTTTCTGTATATTGGAATTCTATATAACATCAATACTTAGATGGGCACAATACGTCTTCATCTTATTTACTGTAGTCTATATTAAGTTATTCTGAATCAAAAAGTGGGTTACAATGGCATGCAGCAACCAAAGTGCATAACGTAAAAACTTAAATTCCATTTCAGATCCTAGATTACAGAAAGCTATCGATACTCGAACGTTCACACGGCCCAAGAAAAGGTTGCCCTTAGAGCTATCGATAGACGGTGAGCGGTTGCAAAATGGCCCGGTCAGCGAGGAAACGTTAGGGGGTAACGCAACACCGCCATTAACCGATGTTATTGATATACACACAATAGCCAGGCTACAGGAAGAAAGTAAGCACTTAATGATGGGTTTGGATTCCTATAATGAATAACATGCATCTAACTGTTCACTCTATTTATGTTAACATTTTTTTTTGCAAGGTTTACGGCAAAGTTCGCCTCCATCAACGCCACGGCGAAATTCTGGTAATTATTTTTACTCTTCAATTTATCCTTGTGTTATGAATCAAAAACAGACAAAGCTTTTTATTCAGTAATAGTTATTCAACTGTGATAGGCTACCAATAAAATTCTTTGTTTTTCCCCGCTTTGTTTAGTAACAAGTTCCTCAAGTCAGAGATCCGCACTTTCACCTCTTATGCCTGCCGAGCAGGATGGCCACGAAATGCTCGGAAATTCCATGCATTCAATGACAGGGACTGAATCAATGAACGACAGTAAGTTAATTTAGACTAGGAGTATACGTTAACCTCGGCATTTCCATTACCACAAATTAACATCTTTGAGCGTTTTGCTTTTCAACTTTAGGTAGCCCAAGGGCACTGTCAAGTAGAACGAGTAGTGCGAGTGCCAGTCCACCGGTAAGTCCACGAGGCTCACAATACTTCGATGAAGGCCGGGCACACAATTCAGGCAAGTTGTGCTTTCTCTTTTTGCAGTCACGAGTTTGGATGCTTTAGATTACTTGTCATGCTTGGTTTAATACTAATAATTTCATTGGTTTTTCAGGTGGTAAAAGGTTGCTGCCAGGCTTAGCAAGGCCCCAAAACGGCCTGTGTCCACCACGAGGATTGCTCAACCAAAACTCAAGGAGGTCAAACGGCCCTGCTAACGGGGACTTGTACGGCAGTCGGGAACAGGTAAATCAAAATTTAAATTATGGGATTCAGTTAAACGGTTGATTTTTTAATTATTTCGGTAAAACAAACAGTACTCTAGTATAAATTTCCGATGCTGCATACGACTGTTTTGTGATTTTCATTGGTTACGGAATTAATTTAGACACGAATTTACAGTATTAAAGCTGTTTTAGCTAATTGCTTTCTATCAATAGAGGTGTTTATGTTTATTCCCAGCTACATTTAATGACATGTTGTTGTAGCGTTGTACCATTGTTAAAGTGTTGTTTTATGGCAATTGTTTGCAACTCCATAAATGTTTATTCTTTTTAACTCGGTTAGTTTGTTTATGGTGGTAGCCTGTATTTTAAATGCTGATGCAACGTTAAACTAGCCCACGCAATGCAATTCTGAGAAAACAATGAACTTTTTGAGGCCTAACATCGAGACTTAATTACAATCTGCGAAATTTACGTTCACAACTTGGTGTAAATTTGATTTTTGTACTCGTGCTTGTAAACTGCCCTATCATAGCATGTGTTGTAATGAACAATGTCCGCTCCTCAAAATATGGGTTAGTTCTCGCTTCTGTAAAAATAATTGTCTTTTCACACTCTATAGCCAAAATATGAATTATTATAAAAATATTACAAATGTATAAATAATAATTCTACGTATTTGCTATGGCAACTTTCGAAATATATTATCGTTAAAATTAAGTAGAGTATCGAATATATTGAATAATCCAGCAACTTTTTTTTAGCTCGTAAACAATCAGAGGTATTCCGTATCACCAGTTAGACGTGTTGGCGGAACACCTCGCTCGGCCTCCCCCGCAACTAGGACCTCCGGCATTCCCGTGCGAAATTCGCCGCCTGTGGGAGACTGCCCAAATTCCAAGTGTGGTAACCTCAGTAGAATACCGAAGCTAAGATCAAGGTAATTTTGCGAGTGCCTTATGATCCTCGATTGCAAAATACATGGCGTACAAAGCAAGAAAAAATAGGTTGATTAAGAAGCCTTTCGAATAAGTTTACATCTGCGAGAGTAAGAAGAATAAAATTGGTTAAACTATTTTTAAAAAATTCAAAAATAAAAGTGCATTCTTAATTTGTCCAATGCCTGAAATTTTTTTAAATTTTGCCCTTTTTTTCTAACTAAATCGTTTTTTTAAGATTTTGCTGTTTAAGTTGTATTTGGTTTTAAGTATAAAATTTATGATTTATTTGTAATCAGTTTCCAGTTTTTTTTTCATAGTTCCATTATCCTTGGCATAATAAACTATTTACAAATTATTGAATCTTCTGGTGTAGGGTATTCCAATAGTTAGTAATCATTTTAGATAATTTATATCTAAATTTTTACCATTATTGACATTTTGTTACAGACACCTTTTATGCTGTTGTTTTCAGATTGCCTGAGTAATTGCAGGATTTGCAGTGATTTTCTGCAGCTGTTTATTTTTGTTAATTTTAACGCAATTTGTAGATAATTCTGGTATTTTTTATTCAACTTATTTCAAGAAATAAACCAAGTTTTTTTTAATACAAAATAACTATATGCATCAAAATTTTCAAAAATCCTTCAAATCCTGTCTGCGTTACTGCTTCAGACATTGTTTGGAACATCAAGTCTGGCCTACTAATATCTATTTATTTTTATAAAGGTCTTCAATCCCTACTCTATCTAGGCGGCAGACAACATACGAAGATTCCTGGAAGGAAGGCTGTTATTGAAACCTTTTTTGTTACATAAGTTGTACAGTGCTGCTTCATATTGGCTCACTCCTTTCTCAAGATCGTCTCCACTTTGGACAGATGATCACGCTCATCTCTAGTCTCAATCATCCCCGGTTAGCATGCGCTGCAACATAAATTGTACAAAAAAAAATCCCAAGTGCCTTAAAATTTGTGTGTGCCCATAGACTTTTGGGGGTAGATGGTTAAAAGGTTCTGCCCAAATTCAGCAATTTTGTTGGTGGTTTCGTCGATACCGTCCAAACTGTCAAAAGCGTTTGGTACGAAAGTTCATTGGAGTCTCACATATAATCATCTCATGACCTTTTCATTTAAAATGCCCGCTTCAATTGTATTATGCAGGTATCATCCGATTAGTGTACTGGTTAAGGTTTCCCTGGGCCCGGTAGCAAGGGATAGAATGTTGTCAAAATGATTTTCATCTCGGCATCCCTTTCACGTCTTCCATATCCTCTGCATCGAATGCTGGCGTAATAAGCCTTTGCCTTTCGCTATCAAGTTTTATCATCCTGCTGTGCCTTTCTTAGAAGAATTGTCCTACAATCGGAAGTGAGGGCCATTTATTTATACGCTGTAAATATATTGCAAGTTTCTCTTTTAACGTTTATTTTTAGAATTTTCTTGAGTAATACGATGTTTTCGTTTACCCAGTTTTTAGAAAACTGTTATGTGCATTGTGTCGGTCCTGAAAGATACGACTTAAATTCTGAAAGCTGCTTTTGGAATTTGGTTAAATTTCGGACTGCGTATTCTGATCTTGGCATTCACGTGTGTTTTTAGGTTTTTCCATAACGAGTGCCAGGATAGTTCCTCTAAAATTTGGCCACACCAATTCCTTCTGCTTTATCTTTACTAGCTCCCAGTGTTATCCAAGACTTAATTTCCACAACCGTCTAACGGTTAAACGAAATATAAGTTTTGTGAGCGAAAAATAAACTCATTTCATAAAATTAACATATTCTTCCTTGAAAGGCACTTTTCATTTCGTGGGTTGCTCAAGTGACGTTGTCTCGTGAAAGAAGGTTTATGTTTGCGTCCATTCAAGAAACACAACGCTTCAAGTTGATAACAGAAAATTCTAAGCGACTTTGTGAAACGGACTTTTATGAGGAATTAAGGTTGATCTGAAAGGCTGGGAAAACTAGAACGTTGCTCCCGTTAAGTTACTCATATTAACGATAGACTATTGTGATATACATTTTAACAGTTTTTATAAACACCCGGAAGATTGTATATGATCACCCTTATTTAAGCAAACAAGTGCTGCTGGTACAGTTAATGGATTAATTTATGCCTTTCCGTATTTTATTTTACTTTTTTGGCAATGCATAATTGTTGAAAGCAAATTGAGAATTTTGGTAATTGTTTGCGCAAAATTCTAATTTATTTGTGACATTTTGGACATGTAATCGGTGTCAAGTGCAGGTCCAGTTGAAGTGTCTGTCGATTTTGATCCCTGTTGTGTAGTATTCTCATAAAAGGAATTCCAACTTTTGATTAATAAGGCAATATTTATCTTTCCCAAATTTTATAAAACAATAGCTGTCTCATAATGCTTTTTTAAATCACACTTAAAAATCAACTATTAGCAATAATATTTATCGATTTTTAAAAAGTTCAGTATCTAAAATACTCCATTTTAATTTGTAATTTTTCGAAAGAGGATTACTTTTAAACTGCAGAAACACTATCTACCTTTTTATTGAATAAATTTAAACAATGCATCATATTTTTTTCAAGGGCAATTCATCATGTGCCAATATTGTTTTATGCTTACTTGTAGTAAATTTATGCATGTCACTTACCTCCGCGATAATTTTTACCATCCCTTAAAAGGATAGTTACTATTTTAATTTCACAATCTCATCCAAGTTTTTTCGATAAATTATTAACTGAAATTTAATTAGCTTTTTTAGAAATTTGTTAAGTTGGTTTAAAGAATCAAAACATTGTGATATGTGTATTTTCAAGCTGATAATTTTGTTTGGTATTAGTAAAAAAAAACTGGCAAACTATAATGAGAGCTGTACAGAGTCCACCTGCAAGCTGGTTTCATTATTTTGTAGATGTTTTACCATTCCCAAAATCCCCCAGTATGATTTTTATGAAATATACATTTATTATAAAGTTAGGGATTCATCATCTTAACATAGCAATCTATGGATAATGCAATCATAAAGCCATTCGTTACCTTAATCAATGATCGGTCAAGAGACTATGCAAATTAGTCTGCTTTTCTGATTTTTATTCTCGTATCAGAGTTGAATTTTCATATTGAAGCTCTTTTTCACCGCATAATTTCCCACTGCAATTTGATATTCACCACTTCTGCCTAGGTGATAGATTTCAGCTTTTTGTAATTATTAATTTGAATGTTGCAAACGATGGGAAATGAATGTGCTTTGGTTGTTATTTTACTGAATGTTTTTAAATTTAAAAAATAAGTTTTATGAAATGGAACATTTGTGAATTTTAAAGAAGTATGGAGATTGAAAACTTTGTTTATGCATGTGATGTGTGCTTGTACTCATAATACTTATTTAATAAAATAAGAATTTATTTGAAAATTTGATGAAGCATAATTTCTATTTTGTAGTCAAGCGTAGCGTATCTAGCGGTACTTGATGGCAAGGTTTGATAGAACACAATATGGTGAGTTATGATATTAATTTATATTATCATATTTTACAATTAGCCATCGTTAATATATTTCTTTTTCATCTCATTTACATTACAATTCTTTCTAAAATCCTGCATTAAATCTCAATTTTCCGATTTAGGAATGGATTGTCGCCTTCACGAAGATAACTCCTGATGGATTCACCAGAACTGAAATGTCGTTCTCTGGCAAGAGCAATCCATAGTCGTCGCCGTTATAAAGATCAACAATAGTATAACCAGAAGCATATGTTAAACCGATATCCTGGAACAAGAAAAGCAAAATTATTCACTATTTCCAGAGACAGGTATTTTCATCAGATTTGATTTTTTAAATTACCTGCAGTGTTGTTGTTACATGTTCTATTTCGGTGTTGCGGTTCGTGAAGGCTACTGCATACGAATAATCATTTGAATCACTCGCTGGTGTTATTGGGCGAGTCCAGATTTCAGTATAATCTTCCTGAATTTAAAAAATTGCAAAGAAAACAAGTGAAAACCTTAGATGCCATCATTACCAATGATTGCAAAGATAATATGACCCTTATATATATTTTTGAAAGCATTTATCCAACTAAAGTCAAAGGGTCCATATGACATATGACACATTATAACTTACTTTGTACACACGACGCCCTTGGAGCCCCAATGGATCTTGATTGATGGCGATTATATCTTTATTCAAAATTATGTCTTTAAATTCTTGCTTTACATTCCGTAAATCGACGGAAAGTAACAACGGGGATGCCATTATTGACCAGATGGCCATCTGAACCTGACTTTGATCAAGCGAGAGCCCAAAGTCGCCAACAATTATCTGTCCAGCAAAAAATAATAGCTTAGATGTAGATAATCACTGATGCAAGTTGTCCACAAATGTTGGTTAGCATTTCTTACCATATCTGGGTCATTCCAGTGCCCAGGACCAGCATGTGGTATTATCATATCTTGGTTATCACCGCACCAATCAATGATTCCTGTTAGGCTATCCCAAGAATCATCAATATCGTACCAGTTTCGCCACAAGTTGCTTGATTGTTCAATGGCATTGTAATCGGGCTGCTCAATATAAATACATATAAATAAGTTTCAATGGGCCCATGCATTTTAGACCAATGACGTTGTAATCTTACTTCTTGTCCATTGGCGTTCCAGTACAAAGGCCATTCAATCGAGTACAGAATTGGGCGTCCAGTGGCATTCAAATATTGTGCCATTTGAGGATAACCTGTAATAATAACATGTATTAGCCAATTGTTGATCCTCATCCCATATATGGACCATTAATGAAAGCTGTGTAGTTAAAAAATTACCTTCATCCATGTCTTGAATGTCAACATTGCATCCATCAAACTTGAGATAGTCCACTTGCCAATCAGCGAAAGTTTGGGCATCTATTTCTAGGTAATTAAGACTCCCGGGATACCCAGCACACGTGTATTCGCCATAGTCCTCATAAATACCTAGTTTGAGACCTTTGCTGTGAACCTGTCAAAAAAAATCAAATTTGGGATACAAAATCCAAGAAAGTTAGAGAGAAATGTTTAGAGTTTAAGGGACGACCATACAAGAGCCAAAATGTGAACATGGACAGTCAACAGTATATTTTTTTTTTCAAAAACTGAAAACACTTACATAATCAGCCAAGGCCCTAATTCCGCTTGGGAACCGATCAGGATCAGCCTGCAGTTTTCCATCTGCATCTCTTTCATGAGCCATCCAGCAATCATCAATATTTACATATTCATAACCAGCTTCCAGGTAGCCTTCAGAAACCATGCTGTCAGCAATGCTCATGTATAGGTTTTCACTAAACAAAATTATAGAATATGCATTCTATGTTATATTCTATAATTTATATGTGTTATTCATGTTATATGCAGGATTGAAATTTGGATATACTCAATTTTTCTACCTGATGCATTCAGTTGGATCTGTAGCACAATCCGTATTGCACCGGAAGCGTTCCCAAGACAAGAATCCCATTGGTGGTGTTAGGGCTAATCCATTGTCAAGGGCTTTGCACAAATTCACAAGCAACAAAAGTGTTGCGATTGTGTCGAGAATCCGGAGCTTCATTTTGGTGTTATTTCTAATTAAAATCAATTATTGATTATAAATATTTTTAATTAGAACAGCTTTTATCAATGTGCAAGCATATGGCGAAACTATAATTGCAAACTACTGGGTTTTGCGATTAAATTGAATAAAATATACGTTCATACTTAGAAGTACTTACCTTTCTATAGTTGTATGCGTTTTATTTGCTAACAGTTATTGTTTTAAAATAAAACTTATCACTTATTTATATAACTTTTACAGTGAATTGCACTATTTAGGCTTTGATAACATCCAAACTTATTATTGTAGATATTGCCTAGCATTTGATTCTTATCAGATAAAATGTAATCAGAGTAGACTATTTGACTTTCTCTTTAGACCTTTGTATACGCAAGGTTATTGGGGTACTCAAACGAACCTTTCACTTGGACAGTTGGACTACCTGCATTTGGTCCACATATGGTGCACATGCGCACTAGAGTCGAGCAGCTAGCTCTGAAAAGGTCCACAAGTTAAGTGTCTTTTGTGAAATGGTCACAAATGTAACTTGCATAGGACTGCCAAGATAGACTGCAAGAGCAGCATGCAGTTAAAACCTCCTTTTTTCTCCAGCACTTCTAAAAGCCCCATTGCAGTACGTCCAGCCAATTAGAAGTCGCCATTTTAAAACAGGATCAGTGCATGTAGAATAACCCCAATTAACTGGTTAAACTGCAGAGTGCAGACATGTATGAAATTTTGGTGTCTCTTGAGTACCCCTAATATAAATAATAATTGATGTATTATTAATAATTTTTAATAAAAATACTATGCAATATTTGTAGATTTTTATTTCAAACAGTTAAACAAAACCTTTAATCACCCATGTACATATTTCAGTTTTCAAAATAATTTTGAACAAAAATCACATTATCCTTATTCATTAAGTGCCGAATGTCCTACACTTATTGTACTTTCTAAAATCTAGACTTGAGTAAATCGCTAAAATTATAAACGTTTTAAAAAGCAATTGTCGCCTTCAAGAATTTAACTCCTGATGGGTCTACTGTCAATGAAATTTCATTGTTTGGAAAAACCAGTCCATAGTCATCACCGTTGTATAGATCAACAACATAGTAACCAGAAGCATATGTCAAACCTATAGCCTAAGACAAAGAATAAATTGTTAAATTCATGTATTCAGAAGCTACAATAATTATAATTTATATTAATTTGTGAATGTCATGATTACCTGCAATGTTGTTGATACACGTTCTGGATTTGCTGTATTGCGGTTCATTATCGCTATTGCGTATGAATAATCATTCTGCTCACTCACAGGTGTCAATGGACGGATCCAGGTTTCAATTCCTGAAAACTAAAATTTCATTGGGCAAGGTTTATGAAATGTTTTAAAGTTGTGGAAAGTTCAAAACGTGGCTTACTGAATAAAGTCGTCGTCCTTGGATTCCCAGAGGATCCTGATCTACAGCAATGACATCTTTGTTGAGAATAATGCTTTTAAATTCTTCCTTGATATTTCGAAGATCAGCTGAAACCAACAATGGTGCTGCAAGAATGGACCAAATGGCCATTTGGACTTGGCTTTGATCGAAAGACAGTCCAAAAGTCTCCAACAATAATCTAAAAGGTAAATCAAGTAATAATGTTTTAACAATACATTGAAATTCCTCTGATTATCTAATTGCATTTTCTGGTTTTAACCTTCCAGACTTGCCATGTCAGGATCGTTCCAGTGTCCTGGACCAGCATGTGGTATCAGCTCGTCTTGGTTATCCCCGAAGTAGTCAATGATCGACAGGACACTGTCCCACGAATCTTGGACATCTTTCCAATTTCGCCACAGATTGCATGCTTTTTCAATGGAGGAATAATCTGGCTGTAAGCAAGATAGGTAAGCGAATGTGAAATATGGGAAAATTATCAGATATTCAGAGCACTGGCGACTCACATCAAGATCTTCTGCAGTCCAGGCAGCAGGCCAACTGCAGGAGTACATAATTGGACGCCCAGTTTCGTTTAAATATTGACCCATTTGAGGATAACCTGTCATTTTAAATGAATTTGATAAAATGCATAGTTAGGATTGCAGAAGCAATATTGCAAAAACTTACCAGTTTCCATGTCATATACATCAGCATTGCATCCATCAAGCTTGAGATAATCCACTTGCCAGTCAGCGAATGTTAGGGCATCGATTTGCAAGTGACCTAAAACTCCAGGGTAGCCGGCACACGTTAAATTACCATAATCTTCGTAAATACCGAATTTCATACCTTGTCCATGAACCTGTACTTATAATACAATGTCACTTGTTGTATGTGATGAGTAATGTATCAAAACACGGTAACATCTATGAAAAGTCGCTTCTCAAAAAAGTAACAAATAGTGTTTGTAGTGAACCTATAGGTCCTAAAAGAAGTTTTTAGACCGAAATTTTATTTCTAACCAACATTTCGACCATCAGAAATTTTGCAATTTTCTGATTTCCGGGGTCACGATTTAAATCTGGGTCCTTCTTGATTGTAGTTTGCCACCTGATATGGTATTCCCCTCTTCATTGGTCCTTTATTCTGACGGCTTGTAGCTTTTTGATGTACCGTTGGGCCATCAGGTCAAATCTTTGTTATGATTTAAAATAAGATTTTATGCATTCATCTATTTTATATCACTCCTACAATTTGCTTTTCTCTTTAAAGCGACTTTTCATGATATTAACTACAATAAGCCAGTTTTAAATGTTACATAATCAGCTAAGGCCCTAATTCCGCTTGGAAAACGTGTTGGTTCAGGCTGCATTCTTCCATCTGCGTCTCTTTCGTGTGCCAACCAACAGTCATCAACAATTACATATTCATAACCAGCTTCCAAGTAGCCATTAGCTACCATACTATCAGTCATACTCATGTACAGGTTTTCGCTAAAAAATTCATGACAGTTTGTAATGAAATATTGAATTCTGAACAGTTGTTATATTTCGATGATTGAAATCTTTGACTACCTGATGCATTCTTCAGGATCTGTATTACAATCAGTGTTACAACGGAAGCGTTCCCAGGACAGAAAGCCCATTGGAGGAGTCAATGCTAACCCGTTGTCAAGAGGTTTGCAGAAATCAAATATTAGCAGAAGTGTGATGATTATGAAAATGTATCGAAGGGCCATTTCAAAACTTTGGTGATTCTGAATTTCTTCAAAGGCTGGTGAAAGAGGAATTTTATTCTGCAGCGTCAATATATGCATACATGCATATATACACTGTGAGTCATAAAAACGTAGAACCCAATAAAAAAAATTACAACTTCGTGAAAAATGCTTCGATTTAAATGAAATTTGGCACTTACATAAAACAATAGTGTAGGAACAAAAAACTTGTTCCGAACATGCGACAAATCCCGGATTTTTTTTTTTTTTTGGCCGTTCACCGTGCTTGAGAAACGGGAAATGCCACAGTTCTTCAAATCCAACCACTGGCCACTAAACAGTCCGGACTTAAATCCGGTGGACTACAAAATTTGGGAAGTTCTCCAGGAAAAGGTTTACAAATCGAAGATTAATAATATCGAAGACTTGAATTCAGGGAGCCTTAAATTAGAAGAAAAAAGACAATCCATAAACACTACACTGAGAAAAATGTCGTAAAATAACCACTTGTTTGAACTTGTTTTATGGCTTCGCACTGTTCGACCACAACAGATGAGACCTTAAAGGTCAACCTTGACTCGTGAGCAATTAGTGGCCCTTAAATTGGCCCCAGCATCTGCACGGTACTAACATCTTAGAACAAAGATGGAATTTTGCATATTATTGGCTTGATGACAGCTGATTAGGTATGCATAGGGGATTTAGTTAATTCCGTGTCTTTTCTCAAAATCAATTGATCTTAGTTTAATTGGTAAAATATTTTGTAATTAACAACTTTAAGCTCACCTGTCCCTTTGGCACCTTCGATCAGCAACTAACAATTGATACCAGAGAAAATCTAAGTTTCAAGATAAGTGACAGTCAAAAGTTCAACCATTGTTAAAATACTATAGTTTTGACTGATAGTGTTGTTGACTATTTGTCAAAGTTTTTGTAACTGCAAACCCTGGAATAAGATCGAATAAACTTCTGGTAGGTATTAATATACCATTTTAATTGAAACAAAGTTATTTATCATGCATCACTTTATAAAGAAAGATTCAAGACATTTTTTATCATATTTCAAGCAATCAATTTTCTATGAAGCAATGGTGGCCTTCACAAAGATGACTCCTGAAGGATTGACCAGCACTGAAAGGTCATTCTCTGGAAGAAGCTTCCCGTAGTCAGCGCCATTGTAAAGATCGACAATGTTGTAGCCAGAAGCATAAGTCAAACCAATGTCCTGAATATAAAGGTAAGAACAAATTATAATCATAAAATTTAATTAAACATTTTTTTTAAAGTCTTGTATACTATACCTGCAATGTTGTTGTCACATGCTCCTTTGCAGTGTTGCGGTTCAAGAAGGCTATCGCATAAGAGTGGTCATCATCATCACTTACTGGTGTCACTGGACGGTTCCAGATTTCAATGTTTCCTTCCTGAAATTAAAAATCCACTGAATATCCTAAAAGTTCCTCGAAGGTTTGTATTATCCGGAAAACAATCGCATTTCAAATGAGATGTTGGAATATTCCAAGAGAGTTGATGAAATTTCCTTTACTTTATATACTCTTCTCCCTTGCATCCCCAGAGGATCTTGGTCGATGGCAATCACGTCGGCATTCAGAATAATGTCTTTGAATTCCTGCTTGATGTTACGCAAATCTGTCGATACCAGCAACGGTGCTGCCAGAATGGACCAAATGGCCATCTGAGCCTGGCTTTCATCATAAGAAAGACCATAGTCGCCTACGATAATCTACAAGTAATTGTTGAAAACTGTGGAGTAAATTCAAATTGGTTTTCTGGTTAATGTCGCCCATATTTACCATATCAGGATCGTTCCAATGGCCAGGTCCAGCATGAGGAATCAGCTCGTCTTGATTATCACCGAAGTAATCGATGATCGACAATACGCTGTCCCAAGAGTCGTCGATGTCGTTCCAGTTCCTCCAAAGATTGCAACTTTTTTCAATGGCTGCATAATCTGGCTGTATACAAATCAAGAATATATTTTCTGAATGTGGCATTCCTGCCATTTTCAATCCATACTCACATCAAGATCATATCCAGTCCAATACGCTGGCCAGCTGCAGGAATACACAATTGGACGTCCAGTATCATTCAAGTACCGTCCCATTTGGGGATATCCTGCCACATAAAATCATATGGTTAATTATTGTTTACTAGAAACAATTGAGAAAGCTTTTGCAAGACCTACCAGTTTCCATGTCAAAGATATCGGCATAACAGCCATCGAGCTTTAGATAGTCCACTTGCCAATCAGCAAACGTTTGAGCATCAACCTCCAAATGGCCCCAGACACCAGGATATCCACCACAGGTGAAATTACCATAGTCTTCATAGATGCCGAATTTCAGGCCTTTTTGGTGAATCTGTTAAAGATCAAGCAATAGACAAGGTTCAAACCTTTGATTGCTTATAACCATTTTGAGGTAATTTCGGTAATGCATTTGACAATATCTTACATAATCAGCTAAGGCTAAAATACCACTTGGAAATCGTGTTGGATCAGGTTGCAGTTTTCCATCAGCGTCTCTTTCATGGGCCAACCAACAATCGTCGATGTTGACATATTGATAACCAGCTTCCAAGTAGCCATCAGAAGCCATACGATCAGCCATGTCCTTATACAGAGCTTCACTAAAAATTTGACAAACTGATTTGTAACATCTTTGAAATGAATTTTCTTTCCAGAAGTTAATGAATGGCTACCTGATGCATTCCGTTGGGTCTTCACCGCAGTCCGTGTCGCATCGGAAGCGTTCCCAAGACAGGAAACCCATCGGTGGAGTCAGTGCCAAACCATTGTCCAGGGCTTTGCACAAGTTGGTCATCAACAACAGGGTTGTGATTGCTGAGATGATTTTGAACGCCATTGCTGTGATCCGGTGACAAGTAAGTATCACATTAAAATGCTAAATTTCTTGTTGGTCTTCAAGATGTTGTTTCAGCTTACCTTTGTGGTGTTCACAGTTACAGATTGTAGTCGATGAATTCGATCCAATAAAGATTAATTGGGAATTAATAGGTTTAATGCCTGGATACAGCTTGTTACGACTCTTCAAATATATATTTAACACTGGTGCCCTCATTGGCTTCTTGATATCGTGATTCCAAAGGTTAATATCACTGTTACATATTGATATTACACCTAGATAGGTGTTTGCTTATAAGATAACTTTGCTCATGCAATGCGTACATATATGATTGTCTTGTTTGCCAAAAAAAAAACAATGATCGATTTTAAAATGGAATTAACTAATGTGTAATTTTTTTTCACTTTGTTTGCTCCACATAATCGACAATGGTATGGGATTGTTAAGATATCAGTTACTTACAAAATATGACCCAAACTGCAACATTTATTGTATGCATTGCAAACGAAGATGTCACGAATTGTTAGAAATGTGTCAGATATTTAGGTAAAACAATGCCCGTAATAGAAAATATGAGAGTAGACCTATGACATCTGTATTTGATATTGTTGACCTAATAATGGCACTGACAAAAATATGGATATTAAGCAACGTTAGTGCTCCATAGATAGCATACATAGTATATGTACATGTCAGTATTTTTGAAGTAGAAAACATTAGAAATTGTCATCATATAGAGCAGATTATTTTATTCAAAACATGATTTTTTTTTATTGATAAAAGTATAGAAAACCTTTCCTTAACACTGTTTTACTATATTATAACAGTGTATATAATTCCAATGGCGATTTAGATTTTTTGGAATTTAGCCATGGATTTAATCAACGACTTGACTACACCAAATATCAAACTTTATTTTGAGTATATTTAAAAATGGAAAGATTCGGAAGAAAACCTAAGTTATCTTGACATTTTCGAAAGCTTTTGACATATACATATACAATATGCGTTTGTTTTGTTCAACAATTTAGAAATCATAAGTTAAGCCTTAGAACACTAGAACATTTAAAATTTGGCAGTTGATACTGCCACAAGCTAGAGGGCATCACATTCCAGATAGAAATCTCATATTAATCTAATCAAATATTTTATCTCATTTTGGTAGTTGAGGTCGTCGATGAGGATGATTTGAAATAGAAATTCAACCCATAAATCGATGGCAACGGTACAAAGGTAAAGATGGCGGATAGGCCTTATTATAAGCCAGGCAGTTGGACACTATGTGGACAGGGAGGGGGAATTATGGACGTGACAGGACGTCCACATGTGTAGTATGTGCATATGATGGACACAATGTGTTTGGTTTTTCTGTTAAATTGAGTTTGAAAGGTCAGTTAAAGGGATGAGGGACAACAAAAGAAATGTGTCCTTATTCCAAAATGTACTTGCGTTTTTAAAACCTCAGGAAAGTCGGGAATTATACTTAGAATTTGTATAAAGGTCAGAGAATTTCCGTAATCAGAAAAATCTGGAAAAATATCGTAGCGTGAGGGGTATTTGGAAATTTATAGGATGGGCCTTTGTAAGTTTCAACATATTTTCTGGATACCCTACTTTTCAAACAAATGTGGGACGTTTATGAGCGGGAGGGGAGGGTGTGGGACAAAATATACACTGTGGGGACAGAGGGTACAATTTTAAGGAGTTTAGTGGACCTCTTTTTTTAATGGCCCACTACCGTCGTGGGAAGCCTTAGATTCAAATTTCCCCCTGCCTGGATCACGTGACCATTCAGGAATTCACGGCTGTTCAGTGGCGCCACATACCATTGAAAATCCGACCTACGCATGGCCCTGAGATCACGATTTTCGGCATGTTGAATCATGTTTCCTTCTGCTTTCAGATTTTCCTTGCAGAAAGGGTGCAATTATGTCGCGATGTGATGCAATTGCTAAGGGGTAAACCTGTAGTGAACGAAAACTAGTTTTTTCCCCCGTTATGCATTCAGTTGCTCACCGACGTTTCAAACCCATGTGTGCTATGGGCAGGACCTAGCGGAATAAACTAGTGTGAAAACACCGGCGATTTTTAATTTAACCCTTCTCGTCCGAAAATGACAGTGTATCTAGATGCTTTTTGTGGGTCCACGTTTTGGGTAAGTAATTATAAAACATTGTTATCTAGCTCACATATCATAGTCAACCGGTGATTTTTTTGTCTTGTTTCAAACCGATCGAATGCATGCCCGGTTAAAATTTGAACTTTCGAGTATTGCACTAGCAATTCACGTAACCTTACCCCTCAAATTTTCAGTCACTATTATTTGAACATTGTATAGCTATTCAACAATAGTGCGTAACCTGTATGCATCCGTATCTAAACGATCCATTATGCTAGAAAATCGATATTCGGCAACTTTTAGAAATACATTGCATTGCGTGAGGCATGCCTGGTTTTCACGGTTTTTGTTAAAACTTGGATGGCATCCAATTATACCAACATCCATTGACAATCTAAAAATGATCTTCACTTTTTATGTAATTTTTCAGTGCGTTCATTAGTTCCAAACTTATAAAAATGCTTTTTTTATCAAAGGCTCTTCAGGTAGAATATACTGTTAAAACGATATTATCGAAAGATTTCAAAAGTGTGCACACACATATAACCATTTAACTATGTTATGTGGTTCGTTAAGATGGCTGAAACATCCGGTCACATTAGTTATTCTGATTTTGTTTCTGCAATCAATATAATAGGACAAGGCAGCAGTACTTTTGAAATCTGCGTATGATTATCGTTTTAGACGAAATTTAATACCTTAAAGTTTGATTAAGTTTTAATTTGTACCCTTTGTTTGACTTGCAATACATGTACAGTATATACAGTGAGCAAAAAAAGTATTTGGCCAGTATGTTTTTTTTAATTTACATGTTTATTTTTACAGATAATGGTAC